>VWZV01016212.1:1111258-1401561 GCA_013397155.1 Irena cyanogastra
AATTCTTGACTGCTTGCATGCTTTGTTTCTTAGGGAACCTATGCCTTGTGAGGCCAGGTGATGCTGCTTTTGGCTGTGTTACATCCTGTCACAAGACTGAGTGCCTAAAACATGTGGAGGTGTTTACAGCTTTTCCTTGCAGACAGCTAATAGTGTACTAATAGCCTAATCTCTGCCACTGTGACACTACTCCACTCTGATATAAATTTTGGGGAGTTCTTAAAAAGAAGATCTTAAAAGATCTTAAAAGACCATTTAGATCCAATAGGGAGCCTACAATTACATAGTTTTAATTTTTCTCTTCTGAGTAATGGTAAACTTGCACAGTCTGTACCTCACATGACAAATTGTTTTTCTTGAGGAAGTGGAGGTCCTCACCTAGAACACCTGTGTTGATGTGACCTCAATTTTTCTCTAAAAGTCCTGTAGTGTTGGGGTTGAAAGACCAGCTAACACAGCTCTTCAGGGAGTTATTAAAAACTGGACTCAGTTTATAGCTCTGGGATGCTGATTGGCAGGAGTGTTGCTGTGCTGAGAAAGCTAAGTGCTGGGTCACCATCTGTGAATCTTCCAAAAAGAAAAACTATTCCAGTGGTTCTAGTCCACTTCAGCTTTCTAGGCTGCTGTGAAGGGTAGCAGAAGGCTCAAATAGGTCTTCCTGATGCATCTTCAGCCATTAATTATTGCATGTCAAGGGTTTATGAGCTTAGTGTTTGAATCATCTCTTGCTGCTGTTAACAACAAAAGCTTTTCACTCATGAATTGCTCATTGTCTTCATGCTGCCTCTGATACTCAGTGATGAAAATACTGCCTGTATTCTCCAGCTGGCTGTTTCTCTTAGTCAAGCACCCTTAGTAGCCCTCCCAGAGTGTGCATTCATAGTAGCTATGGCTTGGAAGAGGAATGTTTGCTCTCTGTCAGCATCTGAGGTGCTAGTAGCTCAATTTAAGACTGCAGTTGTTTCAGGAAAAGAAATAACTGTCTTTTGGCTTATAAATCTGCTTTCCAAAAAGGATTGCCTCTTCTGCACCTGTCACAAGAGGCAATTCTGCTGTTCAGTCTAAGAGGGAAAAGATTTGAATAGTAGTGATTTGAGCTTACCTGCCAGGACTATAACAGCCAATAACTTAATGCCCATACAAACACCTACTTCTCTTTGCTTCAGGGTGTTATATATCTGTGCATTCATTTTCTTATGTAGTTAACCTGGGCTAATGATGTACTGCAAATATTTAAAGCAGTTCATTAAAAAGATGTATAGTTGTTTTTTTTGTTACCGAATTGGCAATATTAAGTAAGGTATTCTGATTTCTCATTGGACATAATAGAAGTATATTTTAAATTTTAGAGCAGTTGAGAGGATGGGAATGTGTGAAGAATCCCTGAATGAGATGTCTGGGTTTAGATAATTTTTATGCAACCTGTAGAACAACAGAGAAATGAAGTTGTTGCCTCAGACATTTGAAATCTACTTCAAAGTCATAGAATAGACAGCTAGTGAATCTCAGCTGGTTATATGACAGCCGTAGTCTTTGTACTTTTATTGTGTTCTTAATTTCCAAATTTTAGCTATCCTCTTGAGCTCTTGCAATATTTACAGTGATATTCTGATAGGGAATATTTCATCTCCCTCCTGGATCAATTTATTCCTTTTCTCGCATAGCAAAAATTGCTGTGAAAAAAAGAATGTAAATGCAGAATCTGTGCATTGAATTAGTTTGAACTTTTATTATTTGATTAAAATATTGTTCTTCTGGTCCTTTGAAACCTTGCCCATGGCAGTTTCTTCCTGCAAGCAAGACAGAGTTTTCTTAAAGTCAGTCTAAAGAGGCCTGACTATGACTGGGAAAAAATATAGTTTGATTGATTTCAAAGGTCTTCATTTGAGCAGTTGTGTAAATAATCTTTTGTTTCATTCTCAAAAATGCTGTGTTGAGGGAATTTGGCATTTTTACAAACTCATTTGAGAAACCATTAAGCACTGATTTGCAAAATTGTAAACTGTTTTCAGAAGTTCAATGACTGTAGTTGTTTCTGAAAATTATAGGTACCAAAATAGCATTTTATTTTCAATTAACTTTCTTGCATTAACTGAAAGAAGTTGTTTTAAAAGACAAACTTTTTTAAAGCCATTTTTTTTCAATTCAGAAATGTTATTTCCTTACTGTGCAGAAGTATTTAGAAATAATCTTAAAAGTTTAGAGGTTAAGTAAAGACTACTTGAGTAAGAAAGTCCCTTCCAAACAGAAGTATTCTATGGTTCTGCAATTCTAAATAGGGAGAATCAGAGGTTCATATACACGGTCACGTTTATGCAGTTGTAAGCAGTTTGACAAAATTGCAGTTGGAGTGCATAACTGTTGCTCCATTTTTGCTATTGCTTTTCTATGTGATGAGAGGTTTTAACCTCACAAGAGCTTCTACCTTTGTAAGTATAATGCATTCTGTTAATTTGTAGGAAAGGAGGTATGAACCGTTAGCTTCTGCCTGTATATATGAAGTTAATCCTTTTTTTTTAAACTGTAGTCAGCTACTTCTGTCTTTGTTATTCTGCCTTTATTCCAAGACCCACCATTTTTAGAAACATAATTGATATTTTTTTCAAATGGTCAATTAAAAAATTGACTTGTGAATTAAAAAATTGCTTCTGATAAATTAAAAGTGTAGTCTTCCTACACAGAGCGAGAAGAGTAGAAATTTACTTTACTGACCTATATTTCTCAGGTATTTCTGAAGTGCAGGTTTGCTTTTAATGAATTGTTTTCATACTGTTCAGACTAGTATGATCTGCTTTCTCTCATCACCTCCTCAGAACTTACTTGCTGAATTGTACTGAACAGATGAATACTAAAACCTTCAAAAATCCATCATGGAGCGTAGCTCCATGAAATATTCTTCTCTTATATTAACTTCTGTGAAGAAGAGTACTGGCATCCTCAAACTCTTCATTATTATTTTTGCTTGTTGAAATTTACTGGATGCATTTGTGTTACTGTAGAAAAGATGGGGAATAGCCTGTTTTCCACAGGTGATAGGCTGACCTAATTTAAATGGTCTTTTATTACTTGCTTTCATAGCATTGAAAGGTAGTGCTTTGTTTATCCTCAGACCTGTTTGCTGATGTTCTGATGGTAATGAGCTCTCTGCAAACAAACACTAGAACCAATTTAGAGCATGGGCCAGTAAAAAAGACAAAAATAACAAAACAAATCAGCCCAGTAGCAAAAGTAGTTCTGGAACCTGATTGTAGTGCTGGCATCACTTCTGTTTTCAAATATGGATGTAAACAGTGGGATTGGCCTCACTAATAGTTCAGAGATAAGGAATTGTAGACAATGCTGACAACAATTTATGTTGGCTCCATTTTTTAGAAGTTTGCTCAAAAATCCATACACATGCCTAATATGTTACCTTACAGTATGCCAGTTTTTCATTACTAAGTAGACTGAGAAGCTGAAAATTCAGTTTTGTGTAGGCCATCAATCTTTCCTTAGCTGCTGTTCAGTTAATCATTTTCCATTTGGTTTAAATTGATATTAATAGCTTAAACATAGCAAATGTTGTGTCAGGATTTTGATGAGCCCTTATTTTGTGCCAGCTTCTGTTTATTCATATCTGAAATTCTGGAAAACAAACTTTACATCAGCTTTGTCTGGTTACGTGCTGCATCCAGTGTAGAATCCTGATTTAGCTGAATAACGGCAATGAAGTCCTTTGTCAAGTCTGCTACAAAGTCGTATTGAAGACTGATCACTAGTATAAACAGAGATAAAGTTGATACAAAGATAAAAATGACTGAGTATTTGTGTGCTATACTGAAAAAGAGTAAGTTTTCTTTCCCATGCCAACTGTGTTTGTAAAAGAGGTTGTTAAGTGAAACAATGCTCTTTATATGAGCAGTAATTTTAAAGATGACCTTTTCCTGTAGTGTCAAATGTATCATGGATTTTGTCACGGGGAAGAAAAATTCACTTGACCTTCAGAAGTAACAAGACTTGAATGTACCCATTTTTCCTCTTTTCACTTTATTCTTGATAAAGTACAGCCTTTGTTCCTGCAATTTCCAAGGTGTTTTTAACACTCCTTTTTCTTCTGTAGTATAAGGGTTTTGTAATCTATAATACAATATTTTGAACGGATGAAAAATACTTGGTTTTGCAAAAATCTTCAATTCTATTAAATTACTCTGTAGGTAAATGCAATTATTAAGTCTATGCATTTGGAGGTTATTTCTGTGGTTGTTAGGCTGGTTTAGATGCAGTTGACTTTCTTTGCCATAAGAACACACTGCTGATTCATTTTGAATTTGCTCTTGGCCTCCAAAGGTTTATTCCTGCAGAGCAGCTTCCTAGCATGGTAGTGCCCAGCCTGTATGGATAATACTCGTAGAATCGTACGATGGTTTGGGTTGGAGGGAACTTCTAAGATCATATTCTAGTTCCAAGCCCCTGCCTTAGGACGGGATGCTACCAACTAGATCAAGTTGCTCAGGGCCTCATCCAACTTGGCCTTTAAGAACAGGAATTTTTACTTTTTGGTTACTGAATATTTCTGGTTTTAACCTGCCTGTTTTTCTAGCCTTTGGATGTCCCTTGAATTGGACACCCAGATCCATTCCTGTATGTTGTTTCAGGGCATTGTCTGCATGCTCCAGCCCAGCTGGGTGTCACCAACAACCTTGCTGAGCATGCTTTCAGTCCTATCCCTCAGCTTCTCAGTAAAGACACTAACAAGTATCAGCTCCAGTTTTGGCCTCTGGTGGTTGTGTGTCAGCTGGACTTTGTATGGCTGGTCAGAACCCATAAAGCCTGGTGGTCCAGCTAGCAGTCCACCCCCCTGTTAGCCCACTTGTTTAGATTAAATCTCACTAAGTTCTGAAAAAGTACTGTGGAAGACTGTCACAGTCCCTGCTGAAGTTAATGCAAACACCATTCTCTGCTCTTCCCTTGTTCACTAAACCAATGCTCTCCTCGAAGTGAGTTGCCAAATTGTTCAAATATGCTATGGTTTTGGTGTATCACAAAAACCCCTTTTGGTTTTTGTGTTGTGATGATCTGGTTGGGCTTGGGTTTGCTTTATTTTGTTGTTTGTTTTTTGGTTTGGTTTGGGTTTTTGTGTGTTTATATGTAAGATTTCTTACATAATCTTTGCAAGGACTGAAGTGAGACTGACTTAGCAGATGGTTCTCCAGATTCTCCTTTCCTACTTGATGATAACTATTTTCCTAATCTTGAGGATTGGGAAACTCTGGATCACCATATCAGACCTTTCACAGATGATAGAGAATGGCCCTGAAGTAAGATCAGCCTGCTCTGTCAGCACCCTCCAATGCCGCCTTTCTGGTGCCATGGAGTTGCACACGTCCAAGTGGTTTTAGAGATCCCTGACCCAGTCTGTGTCCTGCCTGTGAAGTTTCACTCTTGCAGACTCTGCCTCTAGGCTCCAATAACAAAGGAAGTGAAAAAGGCATTGAGTATCTTAGCCTTTGCCATGCTGAGCCCTGGATCTGCCTTTTTTCCTTTTATTCTCAGCCTTTTTTTCTTTTCTTTTTATTTTTTTCTTTATTTTGCTCTCCTAAAGGTGCCGTTCTTATTACTGCTTTTGTTTTGTTCCAACTTGTCCTCCTGGATTGTCTGAGAACCTCCTCACGTGCTCAGAAAATGTAACTCAGGCATATTCATCAGTCTTTCAACAGCATCCCAGGCAGTATAATTGTTGTGGAACGGCACATCTGCAGGCTTTCCTTCTGTTGCCACAATTTCCTGGATTTCTCCCTCTCAGCCTCCATTTTAGGAGTTATCCTTTGAGTGCAATGCTTAGCTATCTCTTCTTTTTTTGCATCATGGGGCACAGACTTGTGGCACTTCAAGGTCCCTGTATAGATGCATCCACCTGCTATTTGTCCTTGCTCGCTTTGCCCCATAGCCTCTTCCATTGAAGAAGAAGAAGCACTCAGATCATTCCTCCCTTGGCTGAGGCCATCACCACCTCTCCAGTAGCAGAGGGAGGAACCAAGCATATAGCCCGAGCCCTGGATGGCAGAGCCCTCTTCCCAGAGCTCTGGGTCAAGGCTCTGGTATGCTAAGAGCAGTTGTTTCATCGGAGTTTCTGGCCCCTCTGCTTTGCTGCTGTGCTGGGGAGCAGACGGGGGAAGTGCTGTTACAAAAGCAGTGGTAAAAATGCAGTGTAATTCATGAGATGGTAGACTGCCCAAGGGAATGAGAGCCTTCATCTAAAGATACAGGGAAGGGCCTTATCAATGGAAAACAGTGTGTTGAACTTTTGCTGTCTTTTCATCACTTCCCTGAATCCTCAAAGGATTCAAAGGGTTCGTAAAGTTCTTTTTGACATTTCACTGAACTGAAAAAGGAATTTTCTTTTGTTAGAGGCAGATATACTGCCAGGCTGTGCATTCTAAAACACTTGATATAGTTGATATGTTTATGGACGGCAAGTCTAGATTGTGCTTCTGGTTTTTGGAGGACCCCAAAGCACTGTGCTCCTGTGTGTTTTACACTGCTTTACACCCTAATGTCTCACAAGTCTGAACTTCAAGGAATGTGAAATTAAAAGAATTGGTAGAGTTTTCTTTCAAAACACGTATTTTATTAGCATCTGTGTTCTTTAAGTGCAAGCAGAGTGGTGTTGTGACTTGATTCTTTGCCAAATCATTTCTATGGTGTCCGAGTTTGGACCAGAAGAAACCTATTATATGAAGAGTTTAAGGGCAGTCATGTACTATGTTAAACAGATTTTGTCTCTATACAGTATTTGTTTCTGCCAGGGGTTGATATGCATATCTAGGGCAGAGAATAGGGGAAACTGGAATACTGGAGTACTTCCTCACTGTACTCTCCTGGAATGCAGTGACTTGAAGTTCACAGTCAGAGACTGCCCGAAGTAGGGGTGAGGACTTGGTATTTAATAGCTGGTGAAGAGACTTGCAGCACTGGCAGGGGATGGTGGCAGGCAGTTCCCCTGGATGCCTACACACTGTAGGGAATACATTCCTTTTCTGGATTTTAACCTTTTGCTGCTAAATTCGCTTGATTTCTGCCAATATAAGAAGAAAAAGGCAACAGTTGATCTCTATTTACCATCTCCAATACAGATTTTGATTTTATAGACTTGCGACTTGATTTAGGTTACATCTTTTCCAGACAGGAAAAATGCAACTTTCATCTTATCATAAAGCTGTTCTTTGTTGTAGTCATCCTTTTGCACTTCTCACTTATTCCTTCTAATCCTTCTGTATCCTTTTTGAAATGACAAGACTGGATGTTCACACAGCACTCAAGATGAGAAAGCAGATACTATGAATGGTTTGGTTTCTGTTTTCTACATAGTAGTCTGTAACAAATTTATTTTTCTTTCACTGCTGCTACAGAACTTCATAGTACAACTCTCAAGATCCAGAGTTCAGGTCTGTCCTCCTGCCTATTTAAAAAACCGAAAAAGCCCAATAAGAAAACCAACCAAAAAACCCCCAACCAAACAACCCCTGGGATTTTTTTCATAACATATGTCTCTTAATGTTTCGAAGTGGTAATTTCATCTGTTACTTTGTCATCAGGTTCTTAGTTACAGATACTTCTGCAGTTCCTAACTTTTTACAGTCATCCCTGTGCACCAAAACTATATTGATGCCAGCTGAGATCCCAAACAAAATTCATTCTTGGCATTTGATGTGCATCTGTGCAGGAAGCAGAGGGTTGTACACCCTTCTAGTGGAACTAGTGCACTCCTGTACAAATGGAAGGCCACAAGCTCCTAAGTTGCTGTGCCCTCCAAAACTGTGTGACTCCAGTGTAAAGGAGTGCAAGGAGATAGGAATGTGTCTGCTGCCAATAAGACGAAATAAGCTGTATTTAGAAAAGGGATGTCATGGTATTTTCCCTTAAGAAGAGTGGGGGGAGGCAGGGGTCAAATTATGGCAATGAAATACTAAATGAATGCAGTCTTAAGAATGCAAGCTTTTGATGAGATTTTTGCATAGTCACAACTGATGTGCTTTAACTCCAGCTGGCATCCAAGCCTCATGCAGCAGCCACTCACTCCTCACCACCCCAGTGGGATGGGGGAGAGAATGGGAGGAATAAAAATGAAAAATGAGTTGAGTTAAAGCAAAAGCTGCACAAACAAGTAAAACAAAACAAGAAGTTTGTTCACCATTTCCCATGGACAAGCAGATGTTCAGCCATCCCCAGGAAAGGAGGGCTCCATCACATGCAACGATTGCTTGGGAAGACAAAAGCCACCACTCCAAACATTCCCTCCTTTGTTTTTCTTGCCCCAGCTTGTATGCTGGGCTTTATATGATGCCATATGGTATGGAATATATTTTGAGTCAGTTGAGGTCAGCTGTCCCTGCTGTGTTCTCTTCCAGCTTCTTGTGCACCCCCAGCCTCCTCACTGGTGGGGTGGGGTGAAAAGCAGAAAAGGCCTCAACTCTGTGTAAGCACTGATCCCAGTGACAAAAACATCCCTGAATTATCAATGCTGTTTCCAGCACAAATCCAAAACATGGCCTCTACTGGTCGCAGTGAAGGAAATTAACTCTACACCAGTCCAAACCAGCACCAAGGCTTGTGATTAAAGTTATCTTTTCAATAAATTCTTCAATTTTCACTGAAAGCATTCAAGAAAAACTTAGTGTATGTAATTTGTAAAATCCTAGCATGTCTTTAAAGTCTCCTTATTTTATTCCCTTCATTTTCTATGTGAAGAATGTCTACAGTTGTGGTTTTAGGCTGTTCCCACTGGTAAACATTTCAGGAGTACTTTGAGTTGAAATATGTCAGTAGTGGTTAAAAAAAATAAATTAAAAATTAAACCCTCCATATTTTAGTGTGAGGAAGCTCAAAGCTGTTCTTGATTCTGCCCTACCAGTCATTGAAATATGCAGTCTTTGTAACAAAATACGTAATTTGAGTAGGGTAAAAGAGGATTGCAAAGATTGGCATTCTAAAATTGTAATGTGTGCACATTGAAAAATGTATAGAGATTAGTTCTATAATCAAACAATCTAATAAAGGCAGTTCAAGTGTCAGAATTGCTACCATATTAGCTTTGAATACCTAGTAAATTATCATGGTGGCTTATGGGTACTTTGTTAACCTTGCCTACTGCTTTATTTTACCAAAAGGGCTGTTTGGTTTTGGTTTGCTGAAAGTAAAGCATTTGTCTTTGTCATGCTTGTGTAGTAAGCAATTAGACCCTGTGTAAAATCCTGGCATTTGTAGGCCAGCATTCCTAGTGATGGATCCAGGATGTCAGTGTGTGCTACGTGGGAGAAGCATGAGAAATATTAGCCATGGGATTCACACAGTAGAGGGTGACAGCATACTTCCTGAGATGTTCCTGGTTTTCATTCATTTAGGTTGTCCTGGTTTCCAGAGGTTCCAGAGAGTTTCTTCTAATGTCATTAGATGTGCCTACCTTCTTTTCCAGTGGCTCAGCAGAGGACTCTGTTTTGGTCACTCATTTTGATGTTTCAGGTGATGAATGTTAACATAATAAAGGGCTGGAATAATGCTGCTATGATTGACCCCATTCAGTTATCTCACTGGAATGCATAGGGCATTAATTTTCTTGCATGCATCATAAGGTAACTAAATTGTTACCTTTAAAATGGAGCTAAAATTTCTGCTTTTAGCGTCTGTCCTCAGGTAAATTTTGTGACTTCTTCTTTTCTTTTTTTTTTTTCCAGATATAGAACGTGGTCTCTCAAACTGGATTAAAACAAAAAACTGTTGATATTTTTATTTATACTTTTTTATTTTTGTATTTGACTTAAAGTGCCATGAAAAAATTTGCATATTGCAAGGTGGTCCTTGCCACCTCTTTGGTTTGGGTCCTTCTGGATATGTTTCTGTTGCTGTACTTCAGTGAATGCAATAAATGTGATGAGAAAAAGGAACGAGGCCTGCCAGCTGGAGATGGTAAGTTTTCTGCCTAAGTATTCTTTAAATTACGCTCCTTTAAAATTGCACTCTTTTTAAAGATTTGGGAATTTTTTTCCTCAACAATATAACATTGTGTCGTCTCATGTTGCCTGAGATACGTGTTGCAGACTTAAAACACTTAAAATGTCGAATTTTAAGCTCTAATGTTTATGAAATAACCCTAAAAAACTATGCAACGAGAAGTGCAGAAATCTAACCCATGTTAATGCAGCCTAAAGCATATTTTAAATTTCCATGAGTGAGAAAGCAAAGGCACTATTAACTTCATTAGACCTGCTAGAAAAACAAACCAAACCAACAACCAACCTCACTTGTGTGCCTGCTCATGCTAAAAAAGACTTCAACCAACCAAACTGAAAAACACCCCCTGCCCCACAACCCACCTAACCCAAAATTTGGACAAAGACTACAGCAGTAAGGCACTGTAAATACTGTGATGGGAAGGTTTATGATAATAGAATGAACTTGGATGTAAAAGTGACAAATATGAACACATGCTTATGTAGATAACTTTCAAGTGAGAGCTGTATTATTCAATACTAAAGGTTTTCAGATAAGCTTTCAGTTTTGTTATTGCCATCTTAGTTTTTGAGTACAATTAGATAAGCCAAGTGTGGGGTTGTTTTGTTTTGGGGTTTTTTGACAGTACTGCTATTGATGTTACCAACTTTATTTTTAGGAAGTTAGCACAGTTGGTCACATGGGAGAAAGGATTGGTGGAGGGAGATTTCTCATCCCTGCAATGTCTCAACGTATGCATTTAGAACTGCAGGCAGCTGCCGCCTCCAGTTTGTTTGTGAAGCAGCTGATTTTGTAGTTTGGTGTCTCTCCCACCAGAAAAAGCTGTCTGTGTTTCACTGCTGATGTTGGAAACCTAGTCAGTGATGCTAATTGTTAAGTCTAATTGGTTAATTGCACTCAAGGTTGTCGCTTTCTCTCACAAAAAACTTTTCCACCTGTTGACATCTGGTATGAACCTTGACCTTCCTGGGAAATTTTCAGGAGTATTTTAAGAATAATGTTGCTCTGTTACAGAGTAACACTGGGGAGATATTCAAGAAGTGTCAGGTTTGGTTTACTTGTTTTCTTTCCCTATGATGAAAACAAGCCGATAAATCTCCACAGAGGGCACTGTATAGAATGTAGAATTTCTGTGCTCAGCACCTCTGGACTGCCTTTTTCATAACTGCATTGTGAACATTTTAAAGGAATTCTAATCCACCTGAATTTTGCAGAACTAACTTAAATTGGCATTACATTTTTCGAGTTCCTTTTTCAGTAAGTGGAAAGTGGCAAGAAAATTAATTAGGCTCATGTAGAAAGAATGTCTTCTACAGGAGCTCAGTCTTTTTCTGTACTTTTTTTTCCTTTTTTTTTCCCCAGAAGTTTGGAAATTCTTATATGCTAAGATAATGACTGATGTATTTTTATGTAGGAATAGATCCAATTTTTGGCTTCCCATAAAGTAGATAACTTATACCACCAAACAGCAGGTGAAGTCGATATCTGTCAACTTAGTGTGATGTATTGATAATGTTGAAATTTCAGATGACTTTCCACATGAAGTCATTGGAGGAACCTTCAGGTGAGGGAAAGTCTTCACTTTTGACAGATTAGCATTATGACTTTCCCTATGCAACACTAATTTTACATAGTTGAGTACAGTTTTCATTGTGACCTTTACCCAAACCTGTGTGTGTTAAAATTCTTGATATATTTTTAATGTCTTATACTTGGCTGGTAAACAAACAAATGAAAAACCACCCAAACAAGACCTTTTATATCGTTTTGTACATTTTCTTGTTTGGTGGTGGAGGTTTTTTGGGGTTTTTTTGAACAGCTGATTTATAGTAAGGTACACCCAGGAATAGGTCTGCTAGAAACCTTGGTTGACCCTGTGACATTTCCTTTTGACCAAGCTGCGTGCCTGATCATAGATATTTTTACTTGTTCCAGTAGTTTACTGATTTGGAATCTGTAGTAGGTTTACTCCTGCTCAGAGTGCCTGGAGTCTTCTCAGATAACATTGAGGCTATTTTGTCTGGGAAGCTTTTATCAAAATCTCCTTTTTCACTTCACTTTTTCCTCTGCTTTTAATTTCCATTATTGAATTAGTTTTCTTGATTCAGCATAAATTATGCTAGTGTTCTGAATTTAATATCCTCTTGTCCATGTCAGTCTGGTATATAGCTTCTCTGCAATTCATGGAAGAATTCCATGGCATTTAATGAACTTACTCAACATTGGAGTAAGTTTTTCTGAAGAGTTTATGTTTATTTTAGGTTGTGCTTGTCTAGTTGGAAAAATCAGTCTTTAGCTATTTCAGCAGGAGCAAAGGATTTTGAGCACAACTTTGGACAGTTTGGGCTTCCATGAAGTTAGAAGGACATTTTCCATAGGTCTTTAATACAGAAAATGGAAAGATTTTCTTTTTATAGAATTGAGCAAGAGCCATAGCCAAAATTGCCTTTGGGAAAAATCTTTCTCCTTGGTATTGATGGCATAAGATACCACTATCTTAAATTGGGAACTTCAGGTTATGTGTCTAATATTGGGTTTTAGTTATACTGCTGTAATATTTTAAAAATTGCTCAAAGTAAGGAATAGTAAAGGAATGTGCAACTGTGGAAAACTCAGTGTACGTGGTTATGGGGAACTGTGAGATGAGTGAGATAAAAGTGTCTGGTGTCTTGATGTCTCCTCTGACAGAGGTTGAGGGCTGGGAGTTGAAATGATGCAAGTGTGGAGTTGAGGGGACAAAAGGTGAGGTAGAAAAGGGACAGGCCACTAGCCAAGTAGGAAGACAGCTGAGTTGAAGGTGCCTTGGGGACAGGGGGCCTGGCATGGGGTCTGCAGAGTACAAGACTAACTAAGATAATACCGGAGGAAGGGATAGTTGGAATCTAATGACTGTAGTTGTGTGGGGTGATTTGGCTGTGGCCTTAAGCTTTTGCCCAGCCCCTCCACCATGGCAGAAGACACCTGCAGTGTCTTGACCAGGTAACCTGGGGAACTGAGGTCAGAACACCCAGCAGTGTTGTTTCCAGCTGTTTCCCTCATGAGCTGTGAGGGATCCTGTGCTTGTGCTGATTGGTATTGCTGCTCTTTCTTCTCCCTGCTGTGACCACTCCAGAGAGTTTGGAGGAAATTGGGCGAAGCTTTCTCCCAGTGCTCAGCTCTGAGGTTGCCTCACCTCCTCTGACGTGGATGGTGCACACCCCTTATCCGAAATGCCACGTGTTCTTCCTATTGCCACATCTTCTGGGTGGTGGCTCCCTTTTTGTAACTCCCAATGAGTAATCAGTAAAACTCACAAAGAGTAATTAATTGTTGTCCATGGAAGGCTGTTGCTTTAAGTTTAAATGTTGCTATGAATTGGAAAGAAAATCACTTAAACTTAGTAAGCATCATCCATGTTATGTAGTATTTTTTTCCAAATCTAAAATTCATAGGATAGTTACTTGAGCATTATTGTTTTCATATGAGGATTGGCATTACAATTTAGATTTCACAGCCAGGAATAGAGCTTACTTAATAAATGTAAACAAGTTCCAGACTTAAAGAGAGGGTTCAAGCTGTTCTCTAACAGTGCAATTAGGGCCCATTCTTGTAAACAAAATATACCTAGGTAGTACTGTGGTTTTACTAATAAAGTAATAAAGATTTTTGTGTGTGTGTGTAGCTCTGTCTTATTTCTGTAAGAACCCTGTATGTCACCCCTGAGGTCTTGATTTAAATGAAGATGAAATTAGTTATTCTTTATCTCCTGTTACAAGCTTCCTAAAGGTCTGATTGCAAAAAAACTTCCAGCTTTGGCACTTGATGTGGTTTGTAAATAAACTTTCAGATTCATCCTCTTTCCCCTTTTTTTTCTCTACTTCAAGGTGCATTCCCCTTGTGTAATGATTAGAAGCCCTGGGTCCTGGGGAATCTTTCAGAATTAGGACTGGTGAATTGCAAGAGTCATGTAATCTCAGCTCCTTCCTATTTACACTCTTTTCCTGGAACAATGACAAAGTTAAACTAGAACCAGCCATTTTTGTCAATTGCCAGTCAAGGCCTTGCATTCTGAATTTCGAGCTCTGGTAGAGATGGAATCTCTAAATTGTGTCTTGGTTCTGAATAATCTCATCTGCATGAAAAAATCCTAAGAAGGAACATGAGCAATTTCAAGATTTAATTATTGAAAATGTTAACTATTTATCATAAATCAGTCTTGCTCTATTAGGGTTGAGGTGTTTGTAACAGGCAGAACTGCTCTGAACTTTTACTTGTCCAAAGAGCTTTCTTGTAATTGTGATCATGCCTCCAAGGGTGACTGGACTTTGTATTGGTCAGTTTATGTGGACTCTAAAGACATCTCACCAGGAGAATCCACTCCTTTTTCCTGGCTTTAGATGGTCTTAGATTTTGAATTATCTGGTTTTCATCAGGCATATTGCCTGGTAAAAAGAAATTTGTAGTCCACAGACATAAAGAGTTCCTGATTTTTTAATGAAGATCTGGAAGAGGTCAAGCATTCTTTGAAACCAATTGTTTACTGATACAAATAAGAAATATCTGGAAATACATTACTAGGTTTCTTATTTAATCAGGTGGTGATTCAGTCATTCATTTAATTCTGAAACCTGTAGCTATAAATTTAATTTCTGTTTGTTAGAAGAATGTCATCAGTACATAGAGTCCTTCAAAGGAAATTATTTTTTGTATTTTACTGACAAAAGAGCACTGTGATATGAATTCTTAACAACGCATTTATTAGTAATTTTGGGAGAACGTTGTTGGTTAGTGTTTGTGTGAAACGTACGTGCTTTTGTGGGAAAACAGATAACCATAAAAAACCCAAGAGAAGATGGTTCTCAGAAACTTGAGAGAAGAGGTTAACCTTTCTTGGAAAGTCATTGACTTGCCTGCGCCTCAGCTTGACTGTCTGCATTTTGTGAGTTGCACAAAATATCTGAAACTAGTTAGTTTTTGCTGGATTTTTCTGCAAGGAGAATGGGATAAAACATGTAATCAAGCAGTGTGTATTTGTTAATGAAATTTAAAAATTCAACTGATGAATTTGTGAAATTTGTACACCAGTATCCAAGTCACTGGTGTGCTAAACTCGCATCTTAACAGGAAGATCTGCAAATGTGAGAGATCAGCTTTTGGCTGATTTAGCTATTCAGTTGAACTGGTTTAGTGAAAGTTAAGAACGACCTCTAAGTGTAAATGAAACAGGAAATTATTTTTTTCTTCTAAATAGGTAATTTGGTAGGATAAGACATTCATTCTTCAGAACTCTGAAAAACATGCTGCATACAACTACATTCTAATAGGATTTTTAAAATTGTTTTAGGTATGCGGAACACCCATTGTTAGATCATTTTCTAAGTGAACCTACGTACTCATTCCTATACACTTCAGAAAAATTGTTGTGATAGCCCAGATAATAATACCAAGCTGAACGTATAAAATTAAGCCCAAATAATTACTTTATTGTATACCATAATTTTAAGTTAATTACCCCCCAGAAGGCACAAATTCTAGTTTAAAAGGTTATGCAATTGCAAGTCAGCAAGTTTTGGTGCAGGTTCCAGCCATACCTTCTGAAGAGGCAAAGATGCAAAGCAAACTGCTTGCTCAGCTTAGCCCGTGGCTGAAAGGAGCACCTTGGCCCATCTGTTCAGGATTTGCTCGAACACACTTACTCCATCGATTTTCAGTGGATGAGTGGCTGGCTGGCAACTTCTGGGGTTTTATAGCTCAACTGGCAACCTAGGAGAGTTTGGTTAAAAGAAAGCACCCTTGTGATGGGAGGATTTTCTCTGCTAAATGCTCCTGTGTGAATGCGGCTGGTGCAATCGCTTCAGGTACTTGAAAATGAAAGTTTCTCAAGGAGCATGTTGTGCTTGTTACCAGTTAGCACTAAATGCAGACCAGCAAAAAGCCTCGTTTATTAGTAATTTATATTTAAGTCTTAATGTTTCAGCAATGATGGAAGGCTCAGGCATTTTTTTAAATTTTCTTTTTATTCTTTACATGGCTGTTTACTCTCCGCCTAAGGTTTAATTACACTGTGCTATCCTAGATGCAAATTAAAGATAATTTGAAGCTAGGCTTGTTTCTCGGGGATTTGGTGTCTTTATTTTAAAATGCTTTCTGTTCCTCTGTTGAGATCTTAAATTGCTGGTTTTTAAAATAATACTTTTGTTGAATTTGTAAAGGAGTAATATACCTCAAATTCAGTATTTGAGCATTTCTGTTCAGGAGAAAAGTGAATGGTACTTGTAAAGAGAAGTGTAACTTTTTAAAAGCTGTTCTGATTTTTTTATGTATTTGGTTTAAAACCCTAAATAATTCAAGAGTCTGCATTCCTTTTCTCCCATTCTTCCTCTTCAGTTTGATCGGATATTTGATATTTAAATTTCTTTGGGTTTCAGATGTGTAGTGTTACTGTTTTGAGTACTAATGCTAAACTTCAAACTGTAATTTTGTTGCATAAAAATAACATTAGTACAAACAAGAGAAATTGTTTCTAAACTGTTGCTGCCAATGGCATTCTGTCAAAATAAAAATGTGGAAATAAATGTAAAGCTACACTTTCACTTTAATCAAACCTTTGCTGTTCTGGAGCATCATGTATCACAGAGTCACAGAACAAGCTGAGTCGGAAGGGCCCCATCTGTGTAATTGAGTCCTGGCCCTGCACAGGACACCCCAGGAGTCCCACCATGTGCTTGGCAGTGTTGTCCAAAGACTTGATGAACTCTGTAAGGCTGGTGCCGTGGCCACTTCTCTGGGAAGCCTGTTCCAGTGCCCAACATTCTCTGGGTGAAAAACCTTTTCTACCATCCAATCCAAACCTCCCCTTCCACAGCATCAGGCCATCCCTTGGGTCCTGTCACTGTCACTACAGAGCAGAGATCAGTGCCTGCCCCTCCTCTTCCCCTGGTGAAGAAGTTGCAGACTGCGATGAGGTCCCTCCTCATTTATATCCCAGGTTTTTCTTGCACATGCAGGCTTTCCTGGAAAAGTTGAATTTTCCTTTACAGGAACTTTATAAAGTCAATTATGGTGTAATAGTTGATAGAAATAAATCCTTATTGGTTTTTTACATGAATTGTCGTGTGTAAGAAAAGCACTTAACTATTTCTGTTAAACTCCCAAATGTGAAGATTGTTTTCACTTTCAAAACCTGGTGAGTTTAAGACTGTTCTAAATGTGAGCACTCCTACAGTGTAAATTGATGTATAAATAGACAGAAACAAGGTTGAAAGGAGTTAGTAACGTTTTATTTTTTGAAGTTCCAGAACCCATACAAAAACCACATGAAGGACCTGGAGAGATGGGGAAGCCTGTGGTCATTCCAAAAGAGGAGCAAGAGAAAATGAAAGAAATGTTTAAAATAAATCAATTTAATTTAATGGCAAGTGAAATGATTGCACTCAACAGATCTTTACCTGATGTCAGGTTAGAAGGGTAAGTACTTTATATTGTATTAAAAACGTAAATGTTGTAATTAAAATTTTAAATGAAGAATTTGTAAAAACTAATCCAAAACAACAGTACAGGTCTTTAAGATAATACCATTCAAGCAAACAGTTGGAGAATTTCCTGTATATAAGATACTTATTTTAAATAAGATGGACCAGCAGAAACCAGTTTTCGTCAGTGTTATTTAACTTTGAATCTGATTACAAGGATGAAACCTGTTTAGGGAATAGAAATTAATTTGGTTGAGGGAAAGTTAACTTAAGCATTGGCATTTCAGGAAAAAAATCACTTGTTTGAAAAATTCATGCATTGCCTGTAATGAGGCAGACTAAAATTCTGCATTATATAAAATAAAAGAGATTGGGTGATGAGAGAAATACTTCAAAAATTTTCTTACCTAATGAAATGTGCAAAGCCTCATTTAGATTGCATTATAATGTTTTCTAATATCCATCTGGTTTGGTTTTTATCTTGCCTCTAGAATATTGATCCTTTCAGAGCTATTTGAGTCATAAGTAATTAAAAAGAAAATTGTAGCCTTGTTTTAACAAAAAATAAGATTGCTTTACTCTCCTGGGACTATGACAGGATAGATGATGACTTTCCCTCGTCTCAACCCCTCTTCTTTATGAAAGGGACATTCAGGTTGAATAAAACTTAAGAAACAAAATTTTCCAAATTATCTACATTATCTTGCAAGAGTCATTTCTTCAGAAACTCTGGTTTGCTGCTGTATATACAAGGCCTAGCTCCTGGATGAATTTGTTTTCGTCTCCTATGTCAGCAGATAATATTAGCAGAGTGAGATGAAGCTCTTGCTGCTTTTCATTTTTAATGAGTGATAAAGAACTGGTTTGTAGGTGCCTTCATCTGCTGTGATGAAAGTGTTTCTGTGAGTTCCTGGTAGAGCTGGTGTTCTTGGTGAATTGCTGGTGTTCTTAATAATGGAGGCATATTTTTCAAAATATGATTTCACAAGATTGAAATAATGTAGGTTTTTAATCGATTTTCAAATATGAAAATGTACATTTGAGGATCTAAAAAGTTGACTTAATTGTAACCTTTATGAGATCTAGACTCTGAATTACGTAAAAATGGAAAAAGAAATTATTATAAACTATTAAAAAATTATTACCTAGGCATCACTCAAGTTTGCAGGCAATTGAAATTGCAGTTTCAAGAATCCAGTTTAGCTAGAAATTTTTGTCTTTCACATTTTGCTATGCTCCGCAGTTACTGTGTTTCACACTGAGATGTGCTATAAGTTTTGTAATGTTGCATTTGCTTCTCTTTTCCATTTTTTCTGGATACAGTACTCTCACTATACTTGGTGCATGAAAGTGGAATCTTAGTATAAAATTGTATCATCTCAGGACAGAGTTGGATTTTCCTGTTCTTTTAAATTCGTGCCAAAATGTTAACATTTTTGTTTTGAGAGAAAAACACTTCCTGAAAATCTCTTCCATTTGTCATCTTGTAATGGTAATTAAGAAGTCATGGAGTATGTTAACATTTGTCTGGCAAATTTGGGAACAATACTGTGTTTACAATGCAAGGGTATCTTAATCTGTATGTGCAGATCAGTATTACTCTTCCAGAACATTGTAACCATTTTCAGAATTTGAACACTATAAATATACTCTGGTGTTGTGTGTGTGTCTGATGAAACTATTTATCCGATTAGTCAAAATACTCTGAAGTCAGAAACACTCTGTGCTGCATTAGTGGAACTACTTCTGTTATAATTTGTTCTAGCTATGTCCTTGGTAATATGGAAATAGTTTGTGGAGAAGGAGAATGGGTAATTTTTAATCATTCCTTACCACATTTATGTGCCTACAGCACAGCTGCCAGTAGCACTTTCAATCAAGGTTTTGAAAAAGCAGGACATGTTCAAAGGCATGCTTAGCTGTTCAACCATGTAATTATTTTCTTCACAAGTTTTGTGGGTTGCTTCCTTTAATGTGGTGTGGCGGGAAGAAGTGATTATTTCAAGTCCTCTAATTCTGCAGCATGTTAGTTTTTCTGAAGTACAGAAGCCTGCAGAGGTTTTGCCTAGCCAGTTAATCATTGGAAAGCTGGTGGAATTAAGAGTGCCAGGACCAATTTGCCACATGTATTTAATGGGAATGGCATGACCTGTCAGCTGGAGAGCAGTTTTTGAAGTAGACTGCTTTATCCTTCAATTAATTTCTAATTCTGCCAAACCCCTATCACCTGTGAAAAGACAAGTGTGTTGGTCCTGGAGTGCTCATAGGTTAGTCTCTGCAGATGATCCACTCTGGGCACCCTGTTTCTGTTTTGGCCAAGAAATTTTGTTCCTTTCCTAGAAGAACAAAAATGCTAGCTTCTTTAATAACTTCTTGGCACTTCTCCAGCCAAGGGAACTCCTCAGGACAAGACATCTACAGAAGCTGGCATCTCTGTTCTGCCAAGTGTTCCCCAGTTGTATTTACAGGTTTATATCTGTTTTTATTATGTGGCACAAAATTACTGATGCATACAGACAGCTATAAAATCATTGACATGTGCCTGGATTGCTGGTCAGTTTGTGTCTGTGACCAGGAACATTGCTCTATTTCTCTATCCCAGCTGAGTGTGATTTGCTCAACAGAAAAAACTAAACCAGAAGAAATTTTTTTAGCCTGGATATTTCCCTGAATCTGGACTGGGACATGTTAGTGTAACAAACTAATATAATGGACAAGGCTACAACCTCTAGGGGAAAGCTGTTGCAGGGGAAGAAGCAGCTGTGCATACCAGATTGGTTTTAAGTTGTTAATAGAATTATTCTTGCAAACATGTCTTATTCTAGCCTGTGAATCAATCATCAAAGTGGGAGTTGATTCACAGTTGCCAGGAAAATATGCAGCTGTGGGCTTGACATGACAGCAAAGAGTAAAAGATGGATGATCAGGAACACTAGAGTCTTGCCTTGATTTTCCTGAAGATGAGGGAGGCAATGAATAAAATAGGTGCCAGTGAGTAAAGTACGTGTTCAGCTGTGCCTGTGTGCCTTAGATTGATGTTCAGGCTGAAAAGTAGGGGGGTTGAAAGCATGAAATTTGCACATGTTGTATGACTTAGTTTGGTTCTCAGTGCCATTGGAGGTGACTTCAGAAACTGCCTTGCAAAATGAAGAATGAGTATTGTGTTCTAAGGCTGAGCTTTCCAGCCTGAACTCATTAGTTAACAATTTGTGGAATATATAAAACTTTTAAGTAGACATTTGTTCCCTATTGTGAGAGTTTAAACCAAATTCTGAGATTCTTTCACTTGAAAAGAGCTGCTTAAAACACTTTATTTTTTTCAGGCACAAGGAATCAAGTCTTCAGACAAAGAAGGCATGTCTGAGACAGAATGATTTTGTGTTTATGTAGGCTCTGGTCCCCACTAGAGCTTGTGATGCAGTGCTAGCAGGGTGTCATATTTTGTAGGTTGATATTTCTTGGAATGGTGATGGGATTCCCCAAGTAGACCTGCAGCAAGTAAGAATATCGATGCTCCTTGCTGATCCCTCAGCAACCCTTTTTCCAAGGCTACAGGTTCTATACAATTTGGCATAAAAAGTCTTCCTTTTCCTTTTTCCAGTTGGTATAATTTTGCCAGAATTAAGGGTATAAGGCATCTTATTATACCTCAGGTAGTTCTGCATAGAGTCTGGGATCTTTTAACAATCATTTTCTCAAACTGTCCATGCTCAGGAAAGTAGGTGTGCTGGTATTTTGAGTGCTATAAATCATGTTAAGATGTAATCAGAGTTTTTAGCCAGATGACCCTACATATTTTGAGTCAACTGTGTTTAAATCCATACAAATTACAACTTCAGCCTCTTTATGGAAAGAAGAAAGGTGCATATCTCTGAGATCTTCATGTTTAACTGATACATTAATGTTGTCAGATTGGTATTATTGAAGATTTTTTTTCTGGATCAAACTACCCTGCTCAGTTTCTGCTGCCAAACGTATTTCCATGACTGGGAGGAAGTAGATAATTTTCCAAGTTAAAAGCCATTCTTCTATGTTGCGTGTATATTGTGGAGTTTATGGCAATTATGCTGGTCTTTTTTCTGAGTAAATCTAGTAAAATAGTAATTCTGACTGATTCTGTCATATGTTTGGTTAGAAAGAACAGAATTTAAATTTTGGCACTGTTAGTTGGATGAAACAATATAATTTTTTCAGTTACCACAATCTGTTTTTCATATCTGTGCTGTAAAAATGTAATGCTGATTTTAAGTATGACCTATGCACATGAGAATATACTGGAATTCAGAATTTTAGCTTCTCAAAGCAAATTTATTTGCTCTATACTTCAGGATACTATAGTTGAATTAAAATATAACACATCCATAAAATTAACACAATCTCAATGTGAGGAAAATAGCTTGAGTTTATAGTAAAACAAATGAAGGCACACGTGCAAAAGCATGGTCTTGGGACACAAGTGTGGTATTTAATGGGTTTTTTAAAAGACAGCACTTAAAGTATTTGCTTCTATATGAGGCTTGTGAAATTCGCTCTCTACTTAGTTATTTAATTCAGGAGAATAGCTAAAGGGTAGTTTTATACTACATATAATTTGGTATAAATGTGGACTGCAGATGGAAGAAGTTTTGTCATCACTTTTGTTGATACTAATCTGATGATTGTGTGGCCTGGATGTTCACTGTCTGGATGGACACCAAAAAGTGGAAAAAAAGTATAGTTTGTTGATTCAGCAAACTGAAGCAACACACACAGCAGCCACATGACTACCAGGTCTGGTGGAAAGAAGGGGATGGGACAAAACTGTAATTTGTGGGTTTATTGCTTTTGGCAGCAGCCCACAGTCACGCTGGGTTATGTGGAATGTAGAGGGGAGAAAAGCTTTCTTACAGAACCAGAGCATTAAAATCCCCATGAGGCCATGGGGATTTAAATAGCTCCACAAATTGTGATATACTTTGTGAATTTTGGGTATTCATTTAGCTCAGGTCATAGTAATGTAAAGACAATAAAAAAAGAGCAAAGCTGTCAACATAAGTGGTGGGAGACTCAGGAGCTTTTGACTCAAGCTAGAAATCCAGGCTGTTAATTAACCTGGCATCTGTAAAGAAATCTGCTGACCTCATCACCAGCAGTGTAACTTTCAGCAATGTCATGGAAGTCCTGAGCACGTGAGGTATTAAAGACTTTACCGTTCTTTCAAGCAGAAATGTTTTTTCATCTGGGTTTTGTGATGCCTATAGCTTGTTACTGGCCCCTTGTAAAATCAATGTTTGGAATTGTTCTTGTTCACATTGATTTAGTGAGTTAGCTGAAAGAAATTCCTTATAAGCCTTTTCCCTAGAGAAAGCTTAGAGGGGGAAAAAATGACATTGAAAATCAGTTTACTTCCTGTAAACTGTTTTTTTTGGGGGGAGTGGGAGAAGGTCACAGTATACACACACACATACAGATCTATATATATATACCCAGATGTGTATGTGCACAAACACTTGACAGTTTCAGTCTTAGTTGCAATCTTCTTATTGATGCTCATCCATTTTGGATGAGCTGCCATATCCTGAAATTTATTCAGACTGTTAGGTCAGGTGTGCTAGAGATCTTAAGGTTCAATTTCAGTCTCTGAGGACAGAATTGGTTTTACTTCTGTCAAGAGATGCTTTTCTGTGATCACTTTCAGGATAAGGAAAACAGTCAATTGCAGCTACTATTATTTTTGTGAAGTTCTGCTTGAATTCTGTAACCACAATGGTTTTAAGAACCATTTTGGATTTTGTTTTCAGGGTTTAAGAAGATTTCTACTTGACTCATGAGATAATGCGACCTTTCTTATATCCAAATCTTTGAGATCAGAAGAAAGGAAAATTTCATACTCTTGATGTCAGGTAAATTATGTAATACTATTGAAGGCAGATATTAAGCAGGCTGTGTTGAAATGTTTAAATAAGGATAAGGGATTTGCCTGCATCCAGGGTGCCTGTTCAGAAAGAATAATGGAAGTTGTGATATGAATTACAGAAAAGAAGGCTTCTTCCTAAAATGAATTGTTCGGATTTGATTGGAAGAACCAGATTCAGGGTAGTGTGAAGTTTTGTTGCAACTTTATCTGCAGTGCTTTCTCTTTGTTCAGTTGCAGGTTAAAGCTGTGGTGGTATGCAAAATCTGGATAGTGAAATGTGGTTTGTTGTTACAAGCTGTTACAACAGCTAGTGATCCCATATCTCTCAGAAGAATTGTTTTTAGTCCTTTTAGCTGTATTGCTTGTATATGAAAATCAGATCTTTATCCACCTTGATTGTCTTCAATTTAGGAGCTTGGAGTGTTCTTAAAATTTATGTGTGAAGCAGATTCATTAGCACACCCTCTTAAATGATATTATGAGGCTGCTGCTTTTACCCAATGATCTGTGTGGGTCCCTTCCAGCTCAGCATGATCTGTGATCCAGGAAAGGCTAAGTCTGTTTACCAGAAAAATCCCACGTGACTTGAGTCCTGGTGGTTCTTGCTGTAGTGTTTTGACATTTTCTCTGACACCCTGCTACAGGACATTCTCCCTTGATGGAAATGTAGGTCAGTCTCAGCAGCTTCAGGGTGACGCTCAGAGTCTTATATCAAAACTTGTTTTCACCTGGATTTAAGTAGAGAGGAGGTTTCTTGTTGAGCATAGCTGTGCCTCAGCTCTTTAACATTAACTTTATGCAGGCTATAACTTAAGGCATGTGAACAGGTAAGCAATAGAATCCTGACATTTTATAGCACTGCAGTGATATTCATCAGATATCAGTAATTAAACCTGAGGTTTCATAAGGGGAGTTCAGATTTTCTGATTTTGTTTTCTATTGATCTGGAATTAACTTTTCGTAACCTCAAAGGAAAATAAATGTGTGTTTTCAAGTCAAAGGATACTGATGCTTACTTTCCAGAGACTCTCAAGGTATTTTAATACTGAAATGTGAGTTGTTTGTACTGCATCAGTAATATTAAACAAATTTATTACAGAGGCTGTGCTGTGTAGTATTTCCTCACTACTTCAGCTCTAACCTGATTTTCAGCAAGACTTGGATTATTCCTATGTGTCATTGTCAAATTTAAGTCCTGAGATGCAGTTTATTTATAACTTCAGTTTTTATTTATAACTGTTGTTTGTAGTATGCAAGATAGAAGATTGTACTAAATTTGTGAGATGACTAAACGTGCTTCCCTTTCTGCCCCAATCTGTTGCTAATTCACCTTTCAAAAATGCATTGGCACTGTGTTATCATACTGCATGTAGGAGCAGCAATCTGAGCTCCACTGGGATTCCCCAACTGAGCTGCTCCGTGCACAGGAGACACTTTCACTTGTGTTCCATCTCTGTCCTTTATCAGAGTGCTCTGGGCTGTGTGCACTGGGCTGGAAAACAAGGATTGCATACATGTTTTACTGCTGTTAATGTTTTTGAGCCATTGTAAATTATTTCTCATGGCTCGTTCCTTTGAAAGGCTGGTGGAATATGTGAATAAAACTGGAAACAAGTAGAGCAAATCATGGCTCAGGTAGTGTCTGACTCTATTAATTTTCATGATTAGGTGAGTATCAGTGGTGTTGTTTTGAACAATTCATATTAAAAAAAAAGTTCCAATGTGTGTCTTGTTCACTCATTTCTCCTTTGTGGAGAATAACACGTTGGCAGCATCAGAAGGGGTAGAAACCTGTCCTTTAGTATTTTAGAAATTTAGCATGTATTTCTAATGCAGACTATAATTATGGCCTCATCTTTCTAGAAAATGATCTAAAATTTATTTCATATTTTGCCTCAGTGAATGAGATTTTCCTCATTGTGTCTCACTGCATAAGCATTATGGTAGTGTATAACTTATTTCCCGGAAGACTTCTTCCTTGCTTGTAGCTTTGTTTGGGATGTGATTTTTTTTAGCCTATGAAAAGGTATTTAAGAGCTATCCAAATAGTAAATCCTTTTTCACTTTCAGAAATGATTTAGTATGCCTTTGAAGGGTGTGCAGAGATCACTACGAACATTGTAAATGTATATCTTTCAAGATTACAAATGTAGCACTCAATCCTGGGTTTCAGGAATAATTTCTAAGTAAATTGATCCATGAATGCAATTTTATAGTATTGATAAAATGCCAAGTGCTATTCTGTAATAAGAAAACTGCACGGTTGCAGAGTTTTTCTAATGTAATATTTGGAATGTTCGTCAAAGACCCAACAGTAAATGGAGAGAGGCAGCATGAAGACAGCACAGGTGCTGTCCCAAGTTTCTGGAGTCCCTGCATGCCTGGCTGTGCCTAGAGTGGGTAGCTTTCTTATCTCTGAGTTGGATACTGACAAGATCAGACAGGTATCAGAAGAATTTCACCTTCTGATGAATTCAATTGAAGCATCTTGTAGGATCATCTGGTAGATTTCTTCTGCCCTTGCAGTGGCGAAGTACATTTGCTCCCTTATTCCCTCATTGGTATGTGAGAAGAGAGGCTTCCAGTTCTGTCAGATGTGGAGAAGGATTGAGTGTGTATGGTTGTGATGTTGTAGAAAGTGCAAAATGAAAAATTGTCGTCTTTGCCTGCAAGTTTGTGCTGAAGCAACAGTTAAACTCTGAGATTTAATGGCTTAATTTTATTTGGACATAATTGCCTTACTTGTTGTCTCTTCTGGTTATTTTTGTAATGTCTCCTGTGGACTATTTGTACTCTGGATTGAAAGAGAATGTAGGAAAGGAGTTTATTCAGAGACTTTTCAGATGCATTGGAAGTAGCATCAGGTAGTTTTCAAGTGGTTATACTTAGTCCATTGAATAAAATTCTCTCCCTTTTTTTTCTGAACGTCTCCCCATGTAAAACCTGCAGAGCTTGTATGAAAGATTCAACTTATACCTTCACAAAGAGTCACAATAATGGACAAGCATAACAAAACTCATAGTAGCTTTTAGCCTTTAATTTAAAAAGCTTTTGTAGTGGACTTAAAACTTTGGATTCTGGCTACAGGTTGTCAGGGACAACAACATGTGTTTATTCTGCAGACATTTTTCTTCTTTAGCAGTGTTACCAATAAATGCTACAATCTGTCCACCTTTCTTTGCTTTTAATCCATTAAATTTGGTTTCAAGTTATAAAGTATTACGGCTTCTAACACTGCCCTGTGTTCTTGGGGAGATGTGGACTAATTATGTAGTTGTAATGAACTGGGCCAAACTATTCTCATAGAATCACAGTATCACAGAATCATAGAACAGTATGGTTTAGGTTGGAAGGAACCTTAAAGATCATCTAGTTCCAGCCCCTCTGCTGTGGACAGGGACACTTTCTTCTAGACCAGGTTGCTGAAAGTCCCATCCAGCCTGGCTGTGAACACTTCTGGGATCATCCACAACCTTGACAACCTGTTCCAGTGTCTCACCACCCTCACAGTAAAGGATTTATTCCTATTATCTAATCTAAAGTGATCCTACTTCAGTTTAAAGCCATTCTCCCTCGTCATGTCATTACAGACCCTTGTAAGAAGTCCCTCTCCAGTTCATTTATACCCCCTTTAGGTCTTGGAAGGTGCTATAAGGTCCCTCCAGAGCCTTCTCTTCTCCAGGCTGAACAACCCCAGCTCTCTCAGCCTGTCTGCATAGGAGAGATGCCCTCAGACATCTTTGTGGCTTTCCTCTGGACTTGCTTCAACAAGTGCCTGTCCTTCTTATGCTGAAGGCCTCAGACCAGAATGCAGTACTCAATATATTCTGAATATATGATGCAAGATTGCAAAAAGATGAAATTCTGTGAAGAGTAAGTGCGAGTGTCTTACAAAGAGTCATGTCTTTATAGTCATGTGTTTGTAAAACAGCTTTAAAAAGCCTAGGTGCTGAACTTAATTATTTTTTCTCACATGTGATTTTGATGGTGCTTTCAAAATCTTTGATAATTTTAATTCTATTTCCTATGTAATTTTCCACTTTATTTCTGTTGTGGCTTGACCCCAGCTGGCAACTATGCCCCATGCAGCCACTTGCTCACTGCCCCCACAGTGGGCTGGGGGAGAGAATCAGAAGGGTAGAAGTGTAAAAACTTATGGGTTGAGATATTCAGTTTAATCAGGAAAGCAAAAGCCACACACACAAGGAATTCATGCACCACTGCCCATGGGCAGGCAGGTGTTCAGGCATCTCCAGGAAAGCAGGGCTCCATCACCTGTAACAGTGACTTGGGAAGACAAATGTCATTACTCTGTCTTTTAACAATCTGGCCTGTTTTTTTCTGTGTCTTTAGGTAATAAGACAGAAGTCTCTGTTTGTATTTAAAATATATTATGTTTTTGGGGAGTTTCCACAATCTAAATAATATATGGAGTCACATTAGCTGAGAGTTTGCATAATCTACAGTGAATGCTGTAGATTAAGGAAAGGATGATGCATTCCATGAGGAGTAGATATTCTCAGCTGCTGTTTGGAGTCTTCATTAAATTACTGGAGATGGTATGCCTTCCTAATGTTATGCACTCAATTTTAAAACAGTTTGAGGCATGATCCAACAAAAGGAACATAATGTATTAGTAGCTCATTAAAATTCAAATTGTCCTTAATTCATAGCCTGTGTGTCATACCCTTCATGGTTTTATTCTGCTTCTAATGTTGCATAACTTGGTTGAAGCTAATGCTTTATTTTAAATTCTATAGTACTCCTTTCTGGGGTAATTTGTTTTCACATGAAAGACAAAAGAATTCTTAATTTAAATGTTTGTTAATAGAATAAAACATGAGGTTTCCTTAGAAGGCTAATGTCTAATCGTGGGCATCAAGTGTTCTATTTTATTTGTCTTATGTTCTGCAGCAATATATTCCTGGGGGGGAAGGAGTTACCAGTGTTTTCAAAATTCAAAACAGGAGGTTTTATTTGTATGTATTCATAGCAATTTGTGCAGCTATAGCTAAAAGGTATGCATAGAAGGGCAGGTAAAAGGAATATTAAAAACCACGTCTCATACTTTCAACCCTTTAATTTGTCTTGCCTGCATCAATGAATCCAGAGTAATTTCATACCAAACACTTTGTTAAGAATAGCATTCAAAAATGCCCAGCCAGTTTTGGTATGAAACCACCCTTGTGTTACACTTGGCAGCTTTTTACATGTTGGTAAATAAGTGTCATGGGTTAAACCCGGTCTGGTTAAACCCATAAGTGCCGGTGTGGGGTCACTCCTAAACTGATACCCCAGGAAGGGCTCAACTCGGAGTGAGAATAGACATGTTTCATTATGGCAAGGTGGAGATTCACCTCCTGCAGGGCAAAGCAGGAGGAATGCCTTGCAGTGGGGAGGAGGGTCCCCAGAAAATTCCTGTAAGCCTTCCTGTTATTGCTAAAAAATTCCCCCTCAACAATAAATCTCGAATGTTTTGATATATTTATAGTTGAGACAGTGTAATGCTGTATAAACATTGTAGGCCCTGATCACTTGGCCAGTTCATTGATTTGAGCTCAGTAAAATAAAATCTTCTGTAAAACCATGGTAAAAGGCAAGGCTGAACATGAGAGATTTCATACTACAATAGTAGATCCTGTGGCTATCCCTGCATGATATTCCTGGTGAATGACACATTGTTACTGCTTTTCATAGAGAAGTGCTAACAGGCTTCTCTCAACTTTTTTACAAATATTCTTCCAAAAAGTAGAGGAGCAATTGGTGGATTTTTATTACTATTGTAGCTGAAGGTCTATAATCGGAGACTTATTTTCTGGTCTAGGGAGCAGTGCAGCAGAAGGAATAAAACATTTTGAGTTCAAAGTAGCAAAGTAGACTGAACAAATGGCAAACATGGGGATAAAATTATTTGGCTTATGATTGAACTTTTCATCTAAAATTCATAGTGTTTTTGTGAAAAGCTATTTTATTTTTCAAGGGATACCAAAGAAGTAGCTTTTTCCATTGGCATGCTTTGCAAGTGTTGGGTTTTTTTTTTGTTTTTGGGGTTTTTTGTGTTGTTTTTTTTTTGTTTTTGTTTTTACATGTGAAATAAATCAGAATAACATAGGGATATATGGAAGCTTTCCATAAAGATTTTAAAATGTTCTGTTCAGCATGATGAATAATTAAATTTGGCATAATTGTAGTTGTATAATAAGTAGGTATAATATTGAAGGCAGAGTAGTGCCTGATCTGGTTGCTTCAGTTCTCAGAAATGATTTCACAGAAGCCCTTCCAGGTATTTCTTCATTTGCACCTGGACTTACTGATCCTTTCTGAGATGTCTGTGCATGCTGGGCTTTTGTCACCACCTCAGAGCTGAAATGCTGGTTTGCTGTGGGAGCTGCTCTGAGAAGAGCTCTGGCTAAATGAGTTATCCAGCTAATAAAATATTGATGTTGGGAGCCTAGTTCTGGCTGACATTCCTTGTGTCACTGTTTGGCATGGTATTGGATGCTGACACCGTGATCCTGTTGTATTGGCAGGCCGTTCCTTAAGCACTGCTTTTGGATATTTAGGGTAGAGGATATGCACTCTGTGCTTCTCAAGCCCTTGCACAATGCTGCTGTTGGGATGATAGTCATGAATACTTGTTAATGTATTGTAGCGTTTAGATCAGGTGAACTGACTCAACAATTTGGGATCTAATAAAAGCTTTTTTGTTGGAATGGAGCTCAGTTGAATGTATTTCTTTTTCCACCTCAGTGTTTTCCTTTTGCTTGAGATCTGCATATATCTCTTTAATTTTGATTCCTAAAGGATTAATAGCATCAAATCTTACATAAGAAACGGTGTCATTTTTAAATGTGCAGGAGGAGCAGCTCTGTGCAGAGAACACTTACGTTTGTGTGGTTATTTTTCGAGCAGAATTGGAATTTTTTCAGAATTGTGATCGGTACTTTTTGTACAGTGTATTGATTTTTCTAGAAGATAATGAAAACATCATTTGTTTTAAAATAGCATTGCAGAATGTAAAAATTCTGGCTGCATGTGGGGTTACTTGAAGTGTATGTCATAGTTTAAGTAAATGCCCTATATGTGCTGTTAGGAGAGCTAAACTTATGATTTTTCCATGCTAACTTTGGAAAACGAATATAATTCTCTTTTAATTTGGTGAACTTTATAGCACTTTGAGCATGTATACAATGTGCACTGTGTGCTCCTTTGTCACACTCCGCATAAAACTGATATATCAGGGACGTTAGTAGCGATACTCAAGAGAGAAACCTCAGACTTGCAGCTCTAACTGAAGGCTCGACCTTTACAGACGCCCGCTTTGATTTGGTTTACAGGTGTAAAACGAAGGTGTATGCAGACAACCTTCCCACGACGAGCGTTGTCATCGTGTTTCACAACGAGGCCTGGAGCACGCTGCTGCGCACCGTGCACAGCGTCATCAACCGCTCCCCGCGGCACATGCTGGAAGAGATCGTCCTCGTCGACGATGCCAGTGAGAGAGGTAAGGGGAGCATCCATGCTTAACTTGCTGCTCTTTATACTTAGAAAACTGAAGCTGACTTGGTGTGGGCTTAGCCCTCCTCAGCACAACGCTGGGAGCAGGGGAAGGCAGAGGGAGCAATGCCCGTTTTGAACTACAGATGGATCGTCCTGCCCTGAAAGCTGGTGTAACTTCAGCTGTCTGGTTACTTTTCCGTTGGCAGTGTGGACTTTGTGTTTGCTAGGGGCTTTATTCTATTACAGTTTTAGAATTTTAGCACATACAGCTTGAGGGCGTTTAATGCTTGAATCACCTGGTGAATAACAGCAAAGGCAACTCTGCTTGTTGCACAGATTTAAATTTACTATCACTGCTGCTCTTAGGCTTGGTGTTCAGAGGGATCAATTTTGATTATTCAGTTTATGGGAAGTTAAAATTCAGTTTCTATGCTGCAAGAGGTTCCATTGCTTAATAAACAGTGCTCCAGATGAAAACTGCATGCTACAGAATGACATTTGCCATGTGTAATAAACAAAACTTGAAACTGATTTTTTTTGTAAAATATAATAATATTCTTTAGATGATAATCCTTGTAGTATTTTTAAATTGCAGTGTATTAGAAATAAAATTTAATATTCTGTATAATAATTAACATTTAATTTTGGTTAATAGTTGATATTTGGCTTGTTCTTTGCTTAATATTTCTTGGTGTTATGTGTTACGAAGTACTTTTTTCCTTTGTGTTGGCAAATGGAGGTGAGAGGGTAGTACAGGTTTACTAAATAAAGCATGTCTATATTTTTATATTGATCCACTTCTTTTTTCCGCTCTATTTCTATTTTGAATGTTTTCTACTAGAACCAATGTATGAGGCCACTAGAGAAAAAGTCTTGACAGTCACCAGTTCTAGGCTGTTGCCTGTATCAGAAGGAGTTCCCATGTGTAAGACATAGAAGGTTTTCACAGCATGCTGACATCTCAGCCTGTTACTTCTCATTCCAGTGATGCAAAATTCATGTTTTGCTGCCTATGGTAATTCCAGCTTCAGAGTAAGATGTCTGACTGTTGTCTAGATGACAAGATCTGCCCGAGATCTGCGTGTATGAAGAGAGGCACTGGATTTGCCCCAAGTAGCCCCATGATAAACGGGTTACAGTGTAACGGGAGGTTTTAGGACAGTTAGGAACCTACCATGGTTAAGGGGAGCTTTTGTAGCTGAAGGGCATTGGAAGTGGATTTTTGTGGTAGCAAAGGTACTGAGCTGCTCCTTCAGGTTACATGTGTGTGTGCATGATGCCCGGCGTGTTGGCTGGGTAGGAGTGGGGCACAGCTGCCTGTGGAGCAGCTGAGGACAGATGCCATCAGCCTGCGCCGCTCTGCTTTCCTGAGGAAGCACAGCACATGCACTCGGGTTGTGTTTGCACTTGTCTCTGCTCCTTTCTGCTCTTGGGCACTCTCACTTGCTTTTGCTTTTCCTTTTTTACCCAACTCTAAGTGCTTCAGCTAATTCCAGAGCAATTTGGAAGAAAGAGCAGAAGCAATAAATACAATTATATTCTGGCAGCAGAGGAGAAATGCCTATGCAAAGTGCCACAGAAATGTGTTCCAGATTAAATGAGAGGCATGATCAACTTTTGCTTTTACAAAGGCACGACATCAAATTTTTGCTTTTTGCACTTGTGGGTATTTTGTAATTATACTCCTTGATTTGTTACAATTTTTAACCTTTATGTAAAAATTCTACATTTTATTTATCAAAACAGTTCTTGGCACTAATTCAAATCAGTGCTAATTATTATTTGTGACAGGTCAGCTTTCAGTATGACCTAGAAATAAAGAGCAAGCTAATATTAGAATATGTAGACATCATATTACTTATATTTTGCCTCTTCAGTTTCTGTTTTAGAAAAAAATCAATTTCAACATTGCAATAAAATGTCCTCACTATGAATCATAGAATTATAGTCCACTTAAAAAAGCATGTGGCTTTCTTTAGATAAATTTTCTGTTTCTGGGTTTGGTAATAAATCAAATTAACTTAATTCCAGGCTGAAAGATAGAGTCTTTTGTACTTTCTTCGGTGGTGTTACTGAACCTGTTCCAGTATTTCTTTTTGAAGCCTGTGATCTTCACTTCAGATCACTTAGGCATTTTCTATTTGTTGTTATTTTCAACAATTACTGAGAGGGGGTTTTTTTGTTCTGTTTTCCAATAACTTGTTATGGTTCCATCAAGCATGCTTTTACATTAAATGAAACAGAAGGGTACGATGCCTGAAGATGTGAAGGGTTTGTGTTTGCTACTTAAGCATTCTGTTTGTGTTGCATGAAAACAGCATAATTTTCCAGAAAAAGACAATGTTCAGCCTGAGTATTGTATATTGAATGCTAACATCAGAATCACTTTAATTGGAATAAAGTAAGCATTCAGTCTGCCTGAAGCACACTTTGTACCTGCTAGTGTCATGCTCTTAGAGGAATGAATTTGCATAACAGCATGCATTTATTTATGCCCAAAAGAAAAGCATTGGAGAAACAAGACATATCTGTAAAATTGTTCTCTAGTTACTGATCAGAACTGCAACTTTAGTTTTTTAAGTATTGATCTTTGGTAACTAGTTTTAAACAGTTGACAGGAGAAATCACAATTAGCTGTACCTCAAGCTAGGCAGATTAAAGCAGGACAGACCATATCCACAGAATACAGAGGTACAGGTCAAAGCAATGTGACTGCAACTAAATCCTGCCAACAGTACTTACAAAAATATTAATACTTCTTTAAAAAACATGTTTGCATGCTTATAAAAATGATAAACCTGTGTTTTATTGTAGTTTAATTTTAAAAAAGGGTTGAAACCTAATTTTTCATTTATATTCATATCAATGTGACTTGGTAATAGAATTGCCAAAGTATTTTTCAACTATTGCACTTAGTTGACTTGAACTGAATATATTTGCTCTTTTGTCATCCTTAGTTCTGCTACTTCTACAGAAGATGCTCAGTCCTAGGTAAAACTGTGCACCCTTTTGACAGAGAAAAGTCTTGAAAAGGATATCCACCACAAAGATTTAGTTATACCTATGAAACAACATGAATTCTTATTGTTCCAAATTAGATGTATTGTGGAGATATTTGGGGTTTTAAAATATTATCAAACCTCACTCTGATGGAAGTGTTTAAAGCAATACTGAAAAATTAGTCAGCTCTAATCCTGGGTCACTTATAAGCAGTTGACTCTGTAATGCATAAAGCTTCTCATCTCAGTGTTCAATACAGAATTTAGTATGACCAATAAGTTTGTATAAAAAGTGATCTCCATGGCTTTATCTTGATGTTTCTTGTAGGCCAAAATGTATTATATTCATTAAAAGATTATTCAAATATTTTGAGGGTGTTTTTAAGGGAAAAAATCAAGTCTTACATTGTAAGAAACTATTACTAGTTTCTGGATGCATGACTAATCCAAAAAGCTAGATTCCTGCTACTTGAACAAAGGGAGCAATTTGTAAGGGATGTGTATTGCTCTTAGAGAGGGTGTTCTGGAGGGAAAACAGCTGCTTAGATTTGAACATTTTACCCTTAACTGCTGGTAGCAGATGAACTTTGGAAATCTTGATGCCTGAATTATTTACTATGCTTTTATAGAGATGAGATTTCAAGCTTTATCTTTCCTGCATATTTTGCTGAAGCTTTAGTGGTATTTTAAGGACACAGTTGCTGGAGGTCTGTCATGGTGTTTTGTTTCTGGGAATAGTCCCTTCTGAAGTTTTGAACAAGGTGATAGTTCATAAGAATGTTCTTATGGAAATGGTTAAACATGGGAGAAGGGTTGTTCTTAGCCTTTTTCCCTCTGTAGTGAAAACACTGCACACATCTCTGATTCTTTATTAGAGAAAAAGAAGTTAAAAGCACTTGATAAATTGAAATTTTAAATACCGAGAAAATGTACCAAGAAAAATGAGGACTCAAGATTTTCATATGCAATACATTGAGCATGACTTTTTGTAATGTAAGTTTGTGTTTTATGCAAGTTCTTGACTGGCTGCAGTTGTATTATTGCAGTCTTTCTCTCTTCCCCCTGCCAGATTTTTACCCTTCTGTTAATGTAACTGCATTCAAGAACCAGTGTCACAGTCCATATTCATTCATTTAAGTTTAAAGTGGATGGAGCTACTTTAGAAGCTTATCAGTTCTATAACTGAGATATGCAGAGAAAAATATTGATCTGTGTGACTTGCTCATCAGATGGTGAGCATAGAGAGAAATGCTGCACACTCTCTCTGTGTACATCATGTGTACATTAAAGCTATGAACACTGCCATGATACTAGTTCTTTTCAATTAGTGGCTTTGGAAAGCTACACTGTAAAGAGATGAGACTATATTTGCTCAACCCCAAAAGCCTTGCAAAATTTTCAGATATGTACCCTTGGTTTGTACTGAGAAACATTAATCTGAGTCTCTGTTCATATGCAAAATAGGAATTAACTTGCTTTGAGTTTCTCTGGAGACAAATATTTAGATGTATCAAACTTTTATGTACTTTTAGCACAGTTTAGCTTTCAAGACATGTCAGAACTTATTTCTGTGGGTTTTAGTGGCAGTCCAACAATGCACAGAAAAAAATGAGAAGGCAATTAGAACTTGTTCATCTGGAGAAGTGGTAAGAAATGGTAATCACCTTCAAGTCACCTCTGCCTCTTGAGGTTTACAAAAGAGTCACTAAGAGTTCATGCTGGTCTTTCCCCCCCAGCCTCTCCAGTGTCACACTTATTTTTGTATGAGGCACTTTCTACCTCATGTGAAATCCTTCTACAGGCCATGCACTGTTATAGTACAACTTTCAACTCCCATGTGCTTTGAGTGTACAATCTAATATTCCATAGCTGTGCAATAAGACTATTTTGCCTTTTTTACACATTTTGAAACTGCAAGTTATTGCAGAAGTCTGTTTCTGTGACTGTCCATTTCATTCTCCCTCACTTCTTTGTTCTTCCTTTGGCATCAATTATCACAACCCAATAACTCTTTGCAGTGCAAGTAATTTTGAGTCTCTAGGTGTGTGGTAGTTGTCTGTTGTATTTTGAATAACTTGTTCTTCATAATACATGCTACATTGAGATTTGTTGGTGTTACAGATTCTCATTTATGTATAGCTTATTATCTTTTTTTTTAGGTGTTATAGTGATAATCTAATAGAAAAAATATTAGCCAGAAAACCCTAGAGGAAGCACAATTGAAAAATCAGTTTGATTGTGTTTTAAACTTCTCACTAAGAAATTATCTGTAAGTTGCATTACTGTAGGAGGCAACTCATTAAATTCAGCTAGTCAAACCATTTCTATATTTCCTTGGTAGAGAAGTGTTATGTCCAAGACCACTTATGCATGTTTTTGAAAATAAGTATCACATCTTCTCTGCTATAAAAACTTGGAATCCCATCTGGGTTTTGTGTAAGTGTTCTACCCTCTCTTCCTTTTGTGTTTTCCATAATGAAGAGATAAAGAGGAGGAAGAACTTTCTGTGCTATCGAGTGAAACACTTGGGAGATGTGGAAAGGAATATTGTGAAGTGTAGAGGAAACTAGCTGAGAAAGTGGAAAAAGGATAGACCAGAACAGGGGAAATGTATCTTAATTCAAGTCTCTTTATTAAAAAAAAAAAAAAGCTGAACTACATAACTAACAGTTTTGATCATTCTTTACAGACTTTTTGAAAAGACCACTGGAGAGTTATGTAAAAAAATTAAAAGTACCCGTTCATGTGATTCGAATGGAACAGCGTTCTGGATTGATTCGAGCAAGATTAAAGGGGGCTGCTGCTTCTAAAGGCCAGGTCATCACCTTCTTAGATGCTCATTGTGAGTGTACAGTAGGCTGGCTTGAACCTCTGCTGGCAAGGATCAAAGCTGACAGGTAATTATCCATCTATTTGCCCACGTTGGGTTTTTCACTTATTAAGAAATTTTCCAAATATTACAGAATAGCCTACAAGCAAATATCTACTTTCTGAAGAGCTGAATAAATCATCATTGATGTATGGCTAAAAGGCTTATTTAGTTAAACTTTTAAAAGTAAAACTCTGTTTCAAGTGAGGTCTATATTGGGATGCATGAAATAATGTATTGAATAGGAGTAGCAATAAATGAAATTAAGGAATTAGGGGAAATTGAGTTCTTCAGTCTGCAGCTTGGCCTATTCCTCGTGAATTTGGGTAGATATTCTTGAGGAAGAAATTAAGCCCTGATTTCATGTAGCACCAACACTGTGAACAAGAACTGTTTTCAGGCTCTCATAGTGATTTCTTCATTACAAAATGGTTTTGATTGTGGAAATCTGGTCTGTGTCTTGGTCTTCTGGGATGTATTTTCTAAAGTTAGAATAATTACTGGAATCATGCTGATCTACACCTACATACATGATGGAAATTGTATTGGGGACGAAGGTGAGAGAATTGTCTGCTTTATAAAATATCCCTGCATCTGAACAGTAGCTGTAGTTGTGCACTAGTCAGTTAGTAGACTACATATTAAACAGAATAAAATATGGTGCTAAAGATCCCTAGTTTTTTATTTTTATAGATAAAAATCACACTTAAAATTTGATGTTACAAAGTATAGTGTTACATGATGAATAAGCTACAAATAATGAAAAATCTTTGTTCAGCACTGTGCAAAGACAAAGTAAACTTTGTTATCATTAATCAGGTTTTATGAGACTACAATACATAAGTTGTTACAATTTGTGCAAATATCTCGACTTAAGTCCTTTGAATTCAGTTGCAAGCAGCCTCTGAATCTTTTTACAGAGCTTCCCATGAGAGGAAGCCTGCTTTGAGCATGGTTACTTAAGTGTCTTTAAGATGATTATAATTGGTTTCTGTGGATATCTCTATTAATAATGTCAGGACAGTGGACAACAAGGCCACTTTCTGTCGACTGTGATGCAGTAGTTGTACATTGTTAACCATTGCTATCATCTCTTAGTCCTGAGGATGTATGAAAATACTTACCCAGAGTTAATATCCGAGTTTTAATTTCAAAACATGCAAGTTACTTTGACCACTCAATTAGAAACAAGAACCTCTTATTTTCTATCTAATCACTATGTAGCAATGAGAAAGTTTGGATCATTATTTCTGTCTGCAGAGGGATGAATATTTATTACTGGTAATAATGCAAATATGTTTTAAAAAAAGATCTGGCATTGCCAGAATTGTATCAGATTTACAATTACAGAATTTTAGTATGTTTCCTATTAATAATTTATTGAATAATGTTGTTAAGAGATGGTATTATAAACATTTCAAATGTATGTGTAAAAACAATAATTAAAAAAAAAAACACCCCCAAAGGTCTTCTTTACCCTTTTGATTAATGTATTTTATTCATTTAAAATTAATAACTTTGCTTCTTTCCTTTTCCTAGGAGGACAGTAGTGTGTCCCATCATTGATGTAATCAGTGATGACACCTTTGAATATATGGCAGGTTCTGACATGACCTATGGTGGATTCAACTGGAAGTTGAACTTTCGTTGGTACCCTGTTCCTCAGAGAGAGATGGATCGACGGAAAGGAGACAGGACCCTCCCTGTTAGGTAATGAGAAATTATTAAATTGGTTAAAATCTTTGTCTGATATTTGAAAGCAAGTATTTAAGGTTGTTAAGTAACAACAAACAGTTACTTAGTCAAACATTGTAGCATCTTTTTTGTCTGATTGAAGAAACAACATAACAGTTCTTGCATAGATCAGTTGTCAGTAACTTTTGGTAGTAATAAAGGAATCAATCACTTTGTCACTTTGGAAATATTTTTCAGTTCTGTGTTAATTACTGCAGAATTACTTGCTTTCAGATAGCACTGATAAGATGCACAAGTTTTTAACAAAGCTTTTAACCTTGGTTTTATCTTTTGTTATAACAGAGTAAACTGTATTTTGTAAACATGCATTGATTTTTGGTATTATGCATGTGTGTCTATATATTTGTGCATGTGCATTTATATGCAAACTTTAAGTCTTAAAAGGTGGGATGGGAGGTAAATTTATACTTGGATGTCATGTAGGTTTATGAGAAACATAATGAGGAAGATACCTTGTGTGTAATATGTACCTTTTAACAGTTGCAAACTTACATTTTCTGTCCTTACTTTTCTGAAAACTGGGCATTATCTACTTACAAGAGAGCTCAGGATCTGGCCTTTGCTGGTTTTTGTTTGTCTTTAGTTTAAGAAATTAAGAGGTCTTCCCAAGATATCGCTAATTGTAATCCTTTCTTCCCCCTATTTCCTTTTAGCAGGGGAAAAGACATAAGTTTTTAGTTAGCTTGTGACGTAGCTTGTATTTAATGTGTCTTTCAGAAAAAGCCCTAAACATTTCAGGAAAATAGCTAGTGATATAAAATCATTTATGCTAAAAGTGTAAATAATTGAATTACAAAGTTATGTCATTGGCCTAACATGTAATTGACTTATTGTATATTTGTTGTCTAAAAAAGTTGAAATTTGTTTTTAAAGCTCTGAGAAACTACTAGCAGAGTTTTAATTTTTTGTACCAATAAAGAATCTGTAAGGAAAATCTGGATGTAACTCTGTACAATTTTCTCAGATGAAGCAATACAAGTGAAAGCAAGCAGGCTGCTTAATGGCCTCTCAAAACTGTTTCAAGAACAGTAGCCTGAAGTACAATTTTCCTGTGTTGCTTTTTTATGAGTTACCAGCATTGGGGGCAGAAGCCTTTCTTAGGAATGACAGCAGCTTTCTGGGGACTGTTTCTCTATCCAGACACCAGTTTGAAGTGAGAAAATAAGGAGAACTGCCACTTCCTAATTCCATCTCCGGAAAAATTTGAGTGAGCAAGTATACCAACAATAACAGAATTTGAAGGGAAGCTTACTGAGAAGGAATATGCTAGGAACTTGGGAAATAAACAGCTATTTTTTCAGTGTCAATGTGAAATGTTTCTAAGTATGTTTTTATAGTGACCTATGTGATTTTTTTTTTTCTCCCCCCAGGACACCTACAATGGCAGGAGGCCTTTTTTCAATAGACAGAGATTACTTTCAGGAAATTGGAACATATGATGCTGGAATGGATATTTGGGGTGGAGAAAACTTAGAAATTTCCTTCAGGGTAGGTAAATCTCTGCAGTGTTTTATTAATCATTAATTTATTAACCAGGACAGTGCATCTGAGTTCTGTAGAACACAGATCTGCCACCTGCACCAGTGTCCTCTTCTGTTGCAGCCAGCACTTCCCTTCCCTGTTAAGTTCTTCCAGCAGAGATTAACAAAGACTGTATCTGTCAGTAAAAAGTGCATGATGAATTGTTGGTATAGCTTTGTGATTAAAAGATTGAGATGGTTATTCTGAAGAATGAATGTTTGTGTGTTGAAAGCAATTCAGGTAAAAAAGCTGTTGGGGGAGCATCAGTTAAGGGTGATGTTGTCAGTGCATCGTTTAATGTGTCAATGGAATGTGAGCACCTCTGTTACGAACCCTCTCTTCTTGCTCTTTACTAAGTTCATCATTTCATGTGTTCATTTGGTTGTGGGCCTAACCTGAATGGTATTTTCATTTTTGTTCCTACCAAATGGCACCATTTCCTTTCATTTTACTTGTCAGCAGAAAGTACATAGGTGGGGATTCTTCTGAAGTACTTCAGTTTTCTGAATCTGCTATTTGTCAAGGTCCAAGATAAAACTGAAAGTATTTTCAGAGAATTGGGAAGTGTATGCATTCTTTTACATGGAGATTCTGTTTTATAATGGACTACTTTAGACACCTGTTAGTTCCTGTGATTCATGTGAGCCTTTTCCTTCCTTTGTGGTCAGCTTGCCCTGTTCTTTAAAGTAATCTCTGGCTGATGTGGTATTGCTCCAAGGGCTGAACCACTTAAATATGCTGCCTTGCTTGGACTCATGAGCATGTTTAGCTGTTGAGCAGGAAAAAACATGCAGTTCTCTTCCATGCAGTATGCATTTGTTCTAGATCTCAGCTAATGTTTCCCCACCTTGAACAGAAGCAAGTGATTAATGTTTTGGAACTTTTTGTAACACCTTGTAACCATGTTCTATGGATTCCAGATCTGGCAGTGTGGTGGCACTTTGGAAATTGTAACTTGTTCACATGTTGGGCATGTGTTCAGAAAAGCAACACCATACACTTTCCCAGGAGGTACAGGCCAAATAATCAACAAAAATAACAGGCGGCTCGCAGAAGTCTGGATGGACGAATTCAAAAACTTTTTCTACATTATTTCCCCAGGTGAGCAGGTCTTTGGTTATGAGAAATACTTATTAAGAATTAAAACATTACTACTACTGGGAAATAACATGAGTATTTGTATAAGAATGTTATTGCTTTGAAGTTTGTTAAGAAGAAAGAACTCGCTTAAGGTGTACAAAAAGTAAGGTCTTAATTAAAAAATAATTTTGTTAGCCAGAGACGTGCCCTGAAAGGATTTTTGTTTGCTTGCTTTTTAACATAAACAGGATTTTTGAATGACCTTCCTGTGCAATAGAATTTAAGCTCAGTGGAACATCAAAGAGCTCAGCTGTAGTGCTGAAAATTAGCCATCCAAAGTCGTATTGTAATGTGCTGAATTTTGGGCTCTGGCTTCCATGTTGTAGGCATTCCATGTTGAATACATCAGAAGTGATTTAAGTGAAACCCAGAAGCAGGAGTGGCAAAAGTGAATATCTTCTCTTTTGATAGAATTTGTACTTCACTATCTAGAGTATAGGGGCAAGTTGCCAATATAATTGACTGTGATGGTATTTGTTATTCTTTCTTTATGTGGATATTAGCAAAACAAGAGGATGTAAAATATGAGAGAAAATTTCCTGTGAACTCAGATTTTCTGCAAAAAATTCAGGAGAAGAAAGGAAGCCTGGGAAATATTGAATTATTACTTTCAACTACAGGTTATTTTTATTGTTATATAAAAAGACAAACTTCAGGTAGCAACAGCCAACCTTTCTAAATACTTGAGACATTAGACTTTATGGTAGTTTTATATGCCACATCTGCTTTTCCAGATAAATTTCTTTAAAACTACTATTTCCTTATGACCTGCTTATTAAACCTACATTGCTATTGACATTTAAAAGCTGTAATACAATCTAATATGAGTCTGAACAGTGTCAAATTTTAGATTATGGGTTTTACAGATGCTTTTAAAAGCAACTGACAGTGCAAATTTATGGTGGTTTTGTCTTAAAAGAATGCTTTACTCAAATGAGACTGTGTTAGACTTTTAATTAAAAAAAAGTCTTGCTACTATTGAAAGCTTTTTAGGTGAAATCAGAAGCTAACAGCTTATTGTTATTGCCCTGTTGTGTAATTAATACTTTATTGTGAATTCAAACATGAACATGTAGAAATATTCAGAAAAGTTGTATATAAATAGGTGCAGTCTTTTTTGGTAAAGATTGCTCTTATGCATCCATGTCAAGCTAGATTTTAAAAGATACAAAGTTGGCAGGAAGACCTAGTTATAAAAAATAACCAAATTCTTTTAAAAATGTAGATTACTGATAAGGCTCTGTTACTTTCTATCACCTCTGTATTCCTTCTATTTTGTGCAGTAAGCATAAGCTACAGAAGGAGTTACACTCTTTGAATTTTGTAGGATTGGGTTTTTTTTGATAGGACTTTCATAGCATTGCAGTACTGTAGGATATGCATGCATTGTCCAAAGACAGGAAAAATTCTGAAATGGTGAAAGTAAGCTAAGCAGTTATCTGTAACTGCACTGTATATTTTCTTTCCTCTCAAAAGATGCATGTCTGCATAATTTGTGTGCTAATGGCCTGAGAGATTGGTGGGTGGGGATGTGCTCTGGCCAAGCTGCTCTTAGAGCATCTGCACCTGCCGCCTGTCACCCGCTCTCGCTCGTGTCCCCGTGACCGTATTGACTGCACGCTGAAGTTCGATGCCAGAATTTTCAAGTGTCTCAAGAATAGGATAATACTGTATCTGAATAAGCTGGGTTATTCTGAAATTGATTTGTTGCCTGGGGCTGTGAGGAGAATGCTCAGTGCTGTGGGTCATTCTTTAGCTCTGATGAAAACCTGTTCAGAGAATGAGCACACAAATGTACTCGGTGCCACTCATGTCTCTCAGCCTCCCAAATCCACATAAGTTGTGAGAGCCAGTAGATGTTAACTAACAAGGATTACTATTTTGGGAAGTTCACAAACAGCTTATTCTTGTAATTCCGATATCTCCAATCTTAGCTGAGTGTTGCAGACTGATTTTACTCATTGACAGCAAATAGCATCAGTACAGGTTTCAGTAAGTCCCTTGTGGGGCATTACTTGTTAGGAACTCAGTGAATCTCTGCTAGCTTGGCTCACTTAGCTTTTCCAGATATCCTTCTAATATAACAATTTAAATGTATGGTTCTTACAGAATGCTGGTGTAGTAATCCCTAGGCAGAACACAGTGTGCAGCCTGTGAAACTGTTTGCTAGTACAAATGTGTACTTTCAGTATTACTGTGACAGAGTCACAAGCCCTTGCAAGGAGCAAGGTGAGGATTTTTAGGCTGATGCTGGTTTGCAAGCCTTTGGTGCAGATGAATGAGGAAAACAAGCAATCCTCTGTGCACCCAGGATTTTTCTCACTCGTTGATATGGATGCAAAAAAAATTGGATTTTGGAGGAGATAATATACTGACAAGCATCACTGAGCCTAGCTAACAAGACACTTGTTTCCTCCTTTGTATTTTCTTTTCTGTTCCCTTAAGACAGTGAATCACAGAGGGATTCATCCAGGAAAGCAAATGTAAGATTCTCAGGTAGCTTTCCCACTTCACGTAATCTGTGTTGTCTGGGAAAAAAAGTCTTGCTGCTTGAATGATAGGAACTCAAGAGACTTTTTACTATTGATGTAATGTAGTTAAATGGAAAGCTGTCCTCTTGGAAAGTAAGCCTGTAATTCTATCCTTCTTTTATAAGTATAACCCAGAAGAAACTGCTACTTGTCTGAATTAAGCTTGTGTGCATTTTAGAAGCCATCCCTCTGCTTCAGACTGGTTAGGTACAGATGGAGGTTGGGCAGGAACTTGTTGCAGCTGCTGCTCAGCCAGAATCAAGCCTGTCTCTTTGCAAGCAGCAGCTCTTCTCCCCAGCACTGGCTGCAGGCCTTTCTCATTAGCTGCTAGCTGGTAGTCATGTGTAATACCAGGGCCCTGTTTCCCAGACCATTTTCTCTTCAGATTTCAGAAAACAAATCCAGCACGTGAATAATCTGTTTCCTGGCTCCAGTCATTCTTTCTGTGGACTCTGCCACTTCTTTATTTCTAGTGCTGGTTGTTCATCACTTACTCCAGGCTAAAAGGTTAGGACTGTATTGTCCAGGATGAGGAGGCTTCACGAGATGTCGATGCCTGTCTTACAGCTTGCTGTGAGGGGAGTGCCTTGCTTTTCATGGCAGGTGTGCTGGTAGGGAAGGCAATACAGCTTCACCTGCCCTCACTTGCTGATCCTTCATCTGCATCAACTGCTTCTATCACTTGCTGGATTTGTCAGGTTATTTGTCCTGTGGGCTGGCTCCCTGGGGTTAAGTTAGAACCTGTCAGCACAGGAGGTGTAGCAGGAATCTGAAGGCGAGCAGGGGAAAGCTGCCCCTTTGGCAGCAGCAGCTGCAAAGCATTAGGCTGGTCAGCTTTGCCCCAGAGGGTATATTCTGAGATATATTTTGGGATGTACCCAGGATTGTCCTGGGACTAAGTGGGCAGGCAGAAAGCCTGGAAAAACAGCACTGTGGAATTACCTTAGCAGGAGTCATCTAGACAGAGGCAGGGGTGCATTACCTGAAAAACAGATCCATGGGCTGCCTCTCTAATCACTGCCTGCCCTGGTCTCCAGCCAGGCACAGTAAGTCAAGGTTCAGTATGCAGAATCTGGGAATGGAAAACATTATTTGTGCTTGATAGGGAGGACAAAGGAGGGACTGAATCCACATCTTGCAATGTAGCTAAGCCTGTGTTCAAAGTATATACTAAATGTTTCCATGTGGTTTTCTGTTCAGCTGCTAGTCTTGATTAGCATTAATTGAGAATGCAAAGAATGTAGCTATTCAAATTTGGTTTAAATTATTATTGCTTATTGAGTTTGATAATACTAAATAAAAACAAGTTATATTATTTTTATCAGAAGGATAGATTTAGATGAAATAGTTTTCATACCTTGCTTTTGCAAATGACTGAGCAATTTATAATCATGATGATAACAACATGCTTTTTTTTTTCCAAAAGAGTTGAGCGTAAATATATTGCCACACATTAAACTTGGGCAAGGAAATCTTCAGCTCTTGAAATTTTGAGGATGGCACAACTGTTGCAACATGGCTGGTGCTGGTGTGCTAGATGATTTGAAGTAGATGCTTTTTGCATTACCAATATTTGTATTTTGAGTACGTCTTTAAGCATGTGTGAGGAAAAAAAAGCATGTGATTGTCCCACAGCTAACAGCAAGCTGTGTGATAAATAGAATCATCAGGGAGGCCCAAATTTTTAAATGTAATTAGGGTTAGGGGCAGGGAAGTTGAGGAAAAATATAGTTATGGTCAAATAAAGACACCAGTAGCAAGGTTTCTTAAATGCTGTTTCTGATTTGTGTGATACAGATTCCCCATCCCTGAAAATGTTCAAGGTCAGGTTAGATGCATCTTTGAGCAGCCTGGTGGAGAGGAAGGTGTCCCAGGACACCTGCCCATGGCAAGGGAGCTGGAGAGGGGCTAGAATGAGATGATCCTGAAGTTCCTTACAACCTAAACCATTCTGGTGGTTATATGATTCTTTCCTAATTTTTTTTTTAATGGACTAAAGGTTTGAAAAAACAAGTGGACATGAATGCCTTCCTCATGCCCATACTTTTGGAATCTGGCATAATTGTCTCCTCTGTGGAAATTTGATCTAATTTATGTTTGCAGTTTGGTTCTTGTTTTTAGCTGAGCCTTTGAAGAAATGTCCAAAACCCCTAGAAGCTTATATGTCACTGTTGTAGGTATACATGTAAATTTTACTGGTCTGTGGAGGAAATAATGATTTAAACCTGTACCTAATTTTGGGTACGCTTTCTACTTTGCTGCAGTTTTTCTTGTTTTCTTCCATTCTTTTTTCCCCCAGAAGAAATTCCCTATGAGTAACTGGCACTGCACTGGAGACAAATACTCAAGCTGGTTTAGAGTAATATTGATAAGGTACCAAAAATCTTGGAAACAGAATAATTCAGCCTTACTAGAGGACACCCCAAAGGCAACTCTACCTGTTCTGCACTTCAGTCCATCTGCTAACCTGCTGCTAACTTTAGTCTTTGTGTATAGTTTGGTGCAGACCTGACTTCAGAGAGGTTTTTTTGAAAAAAAAAAAAAAGGTTTAATGTTATACAATGTAAGAGAAAAATCCACTGGCACTTTTTTGTATGTGTGTGGTGACATTTAAAACTACTTTAAGAAACAGCTTGCTTGTATGCTATTAAGTCTCATTTTACATTTAATTATTTATGGATGTGACTTTATTTCTTCTTGCCACTCAGTGATGTGACAAAGCCTTAACAGTGCTGTTTTCAGGAGGTCAGTGTATCAACCTGAGTATGTTTTGAGTGTTGTAAGGTTGTTGTGAGTGGCATGAAAACTGTTTCATCCGTCAGCAGCTTTTTCATCACTGAAAAAAAGAAGAATTCAGTACTTAACTGTTGTTGGAACCTTTCTGTTCTTGCATTAGCTTTTAAGAGAGTATTGCTTTCTTGTAGAGCAAATCTTTGCTTTCATATGAAGATAGAGCAGCATTCTGTGGTTTGGTTTTGGGTTTTTTTTTTGTTTGGGGTATTTTTTGTTTGGGGTTTTTTTGTTTTTGTTTTGGGGTTTTTTTTTGTTTTGGTTTTTTTTGTGGGGTTTTTTTTGGGTTTTTTTTTTTTTTTAATTTTTCATGTATTTCATGGTTCTGGGATTTCTTCTGTGACTTGAAAACCTAGACAGAAGTTTTCTGGGATCCTATGCAAACAAGATTTCCTTTGCTTTCATTCTCTTACCAGTATAGCTTTCCAGTATATTTATTAAAATAAAGTCTTTCATTTAAAAAAAGCCTAAAAACCTGGCTAACATTTTTTCTTTCTGGAATATTGTGTTTTTCATTGGCATTTACAGACAGTTAGCTTGAGTTTGATCCAATTATCTGTCTCGGTTGAGTAGAAAGACACCATCTGCTGGCAAGTCCATTTAATACACGGTACACCAGCTTAGAAATGTCTCAAATTCTTTCCAAGGTCAAGAATTTTAGAGGTAACTTGCAGTCCTCCAAGTGGAGAGAATTCTGAAAAACGTGTGCAGCTGGAGGTCTGTAGTGTGGTGGCCAACTGAGCCGTATTTGTAGTCTGTTAGGGGAATTTAAATTGCTGGAACCAGTTTTTGTTCTCTTTTTTTTGGTTTGGGTTTTTTGGTAGTGTACTGCATTTGACCTGTGTGATAAGGAGAGTGGTATGGGAAATAGAAAAAAGACATGATGTTTGAAAAGTAGAAATTATCCTACTACTATTTATTATTATTATTATTATTATTATTATTATTATTATTGGAATAATAATTACAATAGTGCTGAATTTGGGTGAGGCAAAACCATCTACTGTTCATGCACACCATCCTTGCCCCATCTGCAGATGGGACTTGCACAAATTAGTTTTCAAAAGGAATTAAAGCAACCATAAAGGAGTGGGAAGATACAGGAAGAAGGAGCACTTTGATAAATGAGGAGCAAAGGAATAAAAAGGCAAGCAAAGTACCACAAAAAATGATAAGAGTTATAATGGTGAACATACTTCCTGCAAACGCTGTGGTTATATTGAACAAATGCTGAATTATTTAAGGTTTAGTGCTCTGTATGAAGGCTGCTTTCTGCCTGCTTCTTTGTGCAGTTAGATAGATGATGAAGAGTCCAGCAGGTGGTATCTGGCTTACAGAAATAAATTAAATTGGAATTCTGCTTGCTCCACGGAAGGAGACTGCTGTGTTATACTGCATAGATATGCACTCCAGTTACCACTGGGGATAGAATGGCATCAGTTACTAAAAAGGTTTCAGCCTTTCTCCTCTATTAACTTAGTAAGCAACTACATTCAAATTGTTCCACAAACCACAGGTAAGAAATTGTCATTCACAGCACAGATGTAGCAATTCTATCTGTTATGGAAAAAGAAGTCACAGCTCTTGACAGACATGTTCATAATGCTATATTAAGCAAGAACCCCTTTGTATAGAGGTGACTTTTGAAAGAGAAAGTTTTTCGTGGAAGTAGTAAATTATACTGATGTGTTTTCTTATGAAGCAGAATTAAATGGTATTTATTGGCAGCCATTGAATACAACTTCCTTTTCTTTTCAGGGGTTACTAAAGTTGATTATGGGGACATATCATCACGACTTGGGCTAAGGCGCAAGCTCCAGTGCAAGCCTTTCTCCTGGTACCTGGAGAATGTTTATCCTGATTCCCAGATTCCACGCCATTACTTTTCTCTGGGAGAGGTAAGATTTTATATTTCATATTCGTCTTCCCTATGTAAAGTACATTGTGCAGTAAGTTTTGTTTTGAACTGAGTAGTGAAGCAGGTTGTCTCCAGCAAAGTTCAAGTGTCTTGCACCTCTGTTTCTGTCCCATGTAGAATGACAAATCTGCCTTCTCAGTGGGGCAGACAGCTGAACCTTGGTATACAGTACTGTAATTTGAATGTTTTCCTTTTTTCTACTACAGTACAAAACGTCATATAAATGGCTTTAGAAATATTTCTTCAGAAATGTAGCATACTTTCTGTATAACATTCTCTCCATAGAGTACGAGTGAAGTTCTGCTTGAAAGCTGTACTAGGTCAAGCAAGGTCTTTGCCTAAAAGCTGTTCTGAACTTTACCCCCAGAACCCTCACCAATGACCAACGAATTCTAGTGACCCCTAAGCCTTGCTGAGCATTTCTCTTTTTTCTTTAACCTTTTTAACTGTAGAAATAGTACAGATGATGCTGTCCTAAATAAGTAGGCACCCTCTCCTCTACAAGTTATGTTGAACTAAATATCAAGTTTTCTGTAGAGTGATTTTGTACTGTTGATTTTAAAATAAATGGTTTTAGCAGAATGTGCTCCTTCATGACTATCAAGAGACTTGATATTCATGGCTGCTTACTATATATTGATATAGGGATTAATACTTTTGAAAGTTTTGGGCTGCAGACTCAGTTGTGTCCATTCTGTTGTAGCTGAAACTTTGAGCAAAATGTGCCCCCAAGGTGGAAAGATCCCTCAAAGAAAGCAAAGAAACAATCATGATTCTGTAACCTGGTAGCTTGGACATTTGCTTGAGAGTTTGAATCTTGGACAGTGATGCCTCATTGCTAGTATGGGTCATTTATTTCACATGACCTCAGGTGCATGGAGAGAAATGGTGCCACTGTGGTTTGATAAGGACCTAATTCTCTTCTAAAAATATCAGCCTTTGGTGATGTGCTCTTTTTCCCTCCTAGATAAGAAATGTGGAGACAAATCAATGTCTGGATAACATGGCAAGAAAAGAAAATGAGAAAGTTGGAATCTTTAATTGCCATGGAATGGGTGGCAATCAGGTGACAATTTTTAAAAAGGAATTTTCTTAATGTATTGAATTATTTGAGACACTGCTGCTTATTGTGATAATTCTTGGATGCTTTCAGTAGTTATCTTCAAAATATACTTAGAAAACCCTCATTAAAGAAAGTGCCTGTAAGAGGAAATGCACAAGAAAATTTGGTAGTGGTTTCTGCTTGTATGTTTTTCAGGCCGGATTGCAGTACATTTCAGATCAACTTTAAAGTCAAAAACAAAATCATGGGAGGAAAATACTGCTCTGAGCTAGACTTCACCTCCTGTAGGTTCTTTGGAAATGCATTCTGGTTAGAACTCCTGATTGGCATTGTTACCTTAAAAAAAAAAAACAAAAACAAACATGCCTGTGCCTGAAATATATGTTTAATATATCTTTTTTTCTGGATGTCAGTTGTGGGATTTATTTCTCATCTGGTTTTTTGTTCTACTTTCTTAATGATTCTTGATTGTTTTCACATAAACAGAGATTACCTCTGTTTGGGGATTCTCCTGTTCCTTCACAGCAAGCAATCTTCAATTCAAAGAAAGTCTATTTTGACTGAACAGCTTGTGATTGTGTTTATACTTGTTCCCAAAAAAAAAAAATCTTTCCATGCCTCACTATTATGAAGGGAACAGAAAGCAAAAGAAAAAAAATAGTGGGAATAAATGAAGTAATGCACAAATGTTCCCCTTTCCCCTCACTCCAGGAATCTTTTGGTTGAAGCAGTTCTTTTTCAGTTCCTCTCATTCTTTTTCTGTCTAGGTTTTCTCATATACTGCCAACAAAGAAATTCGAACAGATGATTTGTGTTTAGATGTATCCAAACTTAATGGCCCAGTAACGATGCTCAAGTGCCACCATCTAAAAGGAAATCAGCTTTGGGAATATGATCCAGTGGTAAGTCTTCTAACGACTTTTGACTGTAAAATGGGGAAACTTTGGCTTTTACAGGAGCCTGCAGAGCAACATATTCCAGTGTGGACCACTACTGGACAGACAAAACAGGAAACAAAGTCAGGATTGTGTTGCCTTTGTTACTAATTCACTGTGTAATCACACAGTGGATATCTGTGTTGATTTAATTACCTGGTGAGTTTTGGGGGAGCTTTCGGAAGAACATTTTGCATGTGCTTTGGGACCCTCTGGAGAAATATTATCTGACAGAGTAGTGTTGTGTTAGAATCAGATCAGAAATGGAAAAGTATTCCAGGTATCTATTGGAGCAACAAAAGATGAGAGTAATGATGTGGTGACAAATTTAGGACTTGGTATCTTGTCTTGCACAAAGTTAAAAGGAAATACTTGTCTAATTAAAAACTTAGCATTGCAAACTTATAAAGATGATTTTGCATTTCTAATTATGTTATGTCTAAGGTATAGATGCTTAAAACACCTTTATTTAAATCATGTTCTTTCTTCTACATAATGTTCAAATTTACTATGAAGTTCATATGTTGAACTGCCAGATTTAGAAATCATTGTCCATTGATCAATTCATCATTAATTTGATTTGCAAGCTCTAGAAATAATTTTGTGATTGAGTAATGCAGTCAAGAACTCTGACTTCGTGGATAGTTAGAAGAAAAGTCGTTCTTGATCTTGTTAATTTGAAATCAGTTATTACAACAGAGAGTTGTGAGACAATTTGTGGATGAAGAATCTTGCCAGTATTAGTTAGCAGTGACTATTTTTAAAAAGAACTTTCAGATATTTAACTACTAAAAAGTCATTTCACTAATTAAAAAGCAAGATGGGGGTTGTTTCTGACTAAATACACTTGCTCTAACTTCAGTAGCTGAGGTGTTAACAAAGTCTGTAGCCTTTTAGACCAAGAGCAGGTATGTGTGAATGATGATTTTGTGATTAGGATGGCAGTTTATGTGGAAGACAATGGATCTCTGCTAAGATTTCTGCACATTGCTGGCAATTGTTGATAGGATACTGAAGAAAGCTGAAGGCTTGCAGGATTAAATTAGTCTTGGGAACCATTCATTCTTGGTTTTAATTTAGTTAGTTTACCTGACTTAAACAAATAATATGAATAATACTACCACCTACAGTGATTTACCAAAGAGCAAGTGCTTTTCATTAGGTTTCTACCTTATCAGTGATAAGAAAAATGCATCTTTAGACATTTAAACACAATAATCTGTCTTGCAGTGATTGTCACAGACTTCCTCTATGTTGATCTTCAGCCATAAATTTGGTTATATGTGGATTTTCTCTATATTTTGTCAGTAGAAAATCTGGGCATAATCTCCAGAACATAACTGAAAGCTGGCTAATTAAGCATAAAAAAAAAGTTATAGGGCACTTGAAAAGAACTCCTGCCCACGTAATTGAGTGATTTCTTTTTCCTGTGTTTTTTTTTTTTTCTTTCTGCCTCTGTTCAAGTCCCTGCTTCATTCTTCAGCACCTCTATGAGTGCAGGAGATTGATGTGCTCAGGTTTTTGAATTTGATTTGGTTTTTTATTACCCTTTGCTGCTTGTGCATGTAAGGCCACGACTTTTCAATCATTTCAGTGTCCTGGCTGAGGTGCTGAGTGAGAGAAGAAATACAGGTAGTAATGCCTGTGGTACCACAGGCAAGTTGGTTCACTGAGGTGTATCCATAGTACAGAGGCAGGAAATGCAGCTTCTGAGGGTCTCTTCTCCATGAGGATAGTGCTGAGGTGTAGGTGGAATGGTTTACCAAAGACTGCATAAGTGGGATTAGTAGGTATTGCAAAAGATATACACTTGTGTGAAGTTGCATGTACTTTTCATGAAAGAACATACTTCTAAAAAAGAGCCCAAAAAGTGCTGAAAGAACATGGTGTAAGGTCAGTATTGTGTCCTCAGCTGAGGAAAAAAAAGTACTTTTGAAAACATATTCAATGTGTTCATTCTGAGCTGATAAAAGCTACTATAATAGCTAATAACTTAAGTTGTGTATTTTACCGGTCTAATTTCTAACTCTTCAAAGATCCCTAGCTGCATAGGCCTATTTAAAGAATGGTAGATGTTGCTTGACAAGGAATATTGTTTACAAGTTAAGACTGTTTTGTTTTTCATAAAGCACTGCTTTTAGTGTCTACAATGTCATATAACATATTTAAGTGTTTTTTAGGATTGTGGTCTGCAGTCAGTAACCACAGGGTCTTGTCTAGTTCCTACTTGCCTATGGAAAAGTTTTCATACAAACTAGAAATTTTTTGGTTACCTTTTGCCTGGCGATTTTGATAAAGCTAATTTCTTTTTATTTTGTCTTCAAGAAATTAACCCTGTTGCATGTGAACAGTAACCAGTGCCTGGACAAAGCCACTGAAGAGGACAGCCAGGTACCCAGCATCAGAGACTGCACCGGCAGCCGCTCCCAGCAGTGGCTGCTCCGCAACGTCACCCTTCCAGAAATATTCTGAGAGGTTCTAAAGAAAAGCAAAAATTGACTGGGCTACCTCGGCTGATACTTTGGCTACGCTGTTAAGTAGCAGCAGCAGAAACTTCTGCTCGGCGGAATCCACAGTTCCTCAGCTGTTAGAACTCCTGCAGCTTCTCAGTATCTGTGAACCAGCCTTCCTGTATAAGGATGTGGAACTACCACACATAGCAGTGAAACTGTGCCCACTGATGTTTACAAGATTGCAAGAGTTTCTTCCAGCAAATAATTAAGAGAACCTTTGGACAGTGGAAACATAATCAATGAATTAGTCTCTCTGAAGAGCTACATATCGTTTTAGTTTGCTTGCACATCAGTAACCTCTGCTGAAAGTGCTGTTGTAATGAAGAAAGTTTCAAGAATTCTTTTTTTCTGGTTAGCAGTGGTAACCAGACTACTAAATATAGATCCACAAATAAAAAAGAAAGAGAGAGCTGGAAACCAGATTCAATATCATCAAATAAGAATTCTGTGGTTTAAAAGCAAAAAAAGTAAACAGGGTTTAATGAAACTAAATCAGAACTATGAAAAGTACAATTTGTTATAGTGAAGTATCAAATTTATATGTAGATTTTATACCTCAGTGGGGGAAAATAACCAAGTCAAAAGGCAATTGTTTCTCTTTTTCAATTGTGTGATAGTCCATAAATACTTTTTTTTTGTCCTGGTGAGTCTAAAATTATTTTGGGCGCAAACAAAATGAGCATAAGAATAAACTGAGCTCTTGAATGTCAGATCCACTTTTCTTTTAATTTTCATTTCTTGGCTGTTGGAATTGTATCTTTTTATTACTGTCTGAAAACTGGAGGTTAACATGCTGTCTAACTTTTTTTTTCCAGACCTGCCATTTCAATTTATACTTGGGTCAGTCAGCTTATGGACTTTCATGGCCAAACAAAAGATTTAAGTACACTTTGAAATTAAGTTAACTTCAGTATGCTTCAGCGCCCAAGACTTCTACTACTGTACTGCAGTTTTGTTTTCATAGCAATAAATCTTTTGTTCCTTGTTTGATTTCAGTCATCAGAAAACCAGAAGAAAAGATATATGATTTGGGTAGAAGATTGGCAAAACTGAAGGTTTTCTGGAATCCTTTTTCACTTCATATTCAGATGTGCTTCATTGTCAAGTGCATATTTAGATTAGACTCTGAATTGTAATGTTGATCTGCTGCTTTTTTCTAATAAAACCTAAAGAAAAATAGTGAAATTGGCATGGTTTTTAAAGTTAACATAGCCAAAAGCAATATGACTATGTCATTACATTGGTCTGCATTTTTTAACTGAATTGCTTTGTTTTGTTAAGAAAAATCTGTGTGGGCTGATCTTGAAAATGAGCCACTGAATGCTCAGAGTATACACTGAATTTTCTTTTGGAAACAAAAATGAGATTTGCTTAATGGAGAGGATATTTTTATGATAAATGTCATTGTTTGGCCAACTATCCTGTAAAGCAAATTAAACCTAGACTCATGCAAAAGTTGTGTGAAATTATATTTGGCTGTTAAGGCCATTTTAGATTTACTGTCCCAAGCTGCTGTTGTCAGTGTTGTCTCATTATTTCTGCAGCAGTACTCAAGAGTTTTCATACAGAAAATGGGAAAGGTTAACAAATTGTACTATTACATTGCTACTTTAAAAGTACATAGGATGGGACAATGTGGGTTTAATATTAGATAAAACATCCAAATAGCTAACTATCTTTTATTGGCCCCTTTGTTTGGATAGCTTGCAAATCTTATGAGATTGAAGTGGATTTATGAAAGTAATTTATGAGAAATATATAAGGAAAAATTCCATCTTAATGGTTATGTGAACAATGTGAGAAGACATATTCCTTTCTTACAGTCACTGAAGAGGACAAGGTGGGTGACAGTGTCATCTTTTTTTTTTTTTTTTATCTTAGCAAACTAGCAATTTTTCAGGGCATGCGTGTGTGGTGGTGCCTAAGAATGTGGTATCTTTTACTTCAGAAACGATTTCCCAAACACAAAACATTCTTTTAAAAACATTTCCAGCAAAGAGGCTCTAAATCTGAGTTGGGTAAGCTTTCATGGAATGAGAAGCAGGAGCATCAGAAATGCGGTGTGAAAGTCCTGTAAGTTTCAAAAATTTCTGAATTTGTTTCAGATTTCATATGCACACAAACACATTTTCACTTTGTATTTTTCAACTCTGATGATCCCTTCTGTGATACCCTGTTAACAAAACCAAAGTGCCATGGCTTAGGAGGTAAGTAAACTTGTAGGCAGGCCCCAGTTACTGTGATTCTACCCTTCTTAGTTCAACAAGTCATTTTTACATGTTGGTCACATAAAACTGCAGTACAAATAATTGCGCAAGTCAAAATGCATGGATCAAGTTGTCAGCAAGCTGAAGGAGCAATCAGATTTACAGCCTATACATTGCCAGTATGGCATACCTGCTGAGTATGGGGGGGGAAGCAGCAGTCCCAAGAGTGGCTGCAGCCCTGAGGTGCTTGGCTCCAGCACCTCAGCTCAGCCAGTCCCATGGTGGGTAGCTGGGGCTGGTTAGGGGCACTGGGCTGTGCTTAGCCTGTCCATGTCTCCGTGGCCTTTGCCCAGCAGCTGTGCTGTGTTGGTGGACAACACAGGACTTCTGAAAAAAGCCCTGCACCCACGTGCATTTCAAATATTCTGTCGTATTAGGCACTTTTCAAGCACAGCCACAGACACACAGAGTTCTCTTAGAGCCTCTCTTGCCACAGAAGCTCGTGTCACCAGAGCTCCCTGCTGGAAGTGATCTTCCTTAGAACTCTGCTCAGCTGTAGTCACCCAGCAGTGGTCCTCCACTTACAGGCATAGTGCTTCTATGTACCAGCTTCGAGTAGGAATATCAGTTGGCTCTGTCAGTTACAGACAGGCTTAATTCCTTTCCATCTAGTCTGTCTTCTTGTACTTGACTCTTCAGATAGAATTTTAAGAACCTCTGTATGTATTTTTATTTAACCTGTTCTGAAAAAAAGCAAAGTGTTGCCTTTTCCTTAATGTGTAACACACCTGTGTTATGAGATGTATGAATAGTTTGCAGTAGAAATCCCACTTTATTTCCTCAGCATTTATTGCTGTTCAGATGAGATGTAGGAGGGGAAAAAAAAAGACCACTGCTGTCTTATTTGACCTTGATAGCAAATAGTTGCATGGTAGTGAAAAAAAATCAGTAACTATATTTTGAAGAGAATTGGTAAGCTCTCTTGTTGTCCTTTGTCTGTCCTGTGCTCAGTGTATTTAGCATAAATTTCCTCTGCATGCTCTAAAGGCAGTGTTCTGTTCTCCATCTCTTTTCATTTGCCTGTCTGAAGACATTTATTGAGAAACACCAGTGCCTTTTAACTGAGTTGAAGTAAATTACACATTATGATATAAACTTTAGATAACTACACTGTGCCAGGTCTGATTAGGTCATCTTGAGTCTCCTCAGATACTGAAAGTCACAAAAGTTACCTGTGTGTATATATGACTGCAACTGTTGTCTCAAACTGTCAGTTTGTTTTATCAGTATTAAGTTGTATTTTAGTAGTGTTATTTTTATGGTAGTTCCATCCAAAGGAGCTTGGCAGTTGCTTTTCATTTTATCATAGCAATGACTCTCATCTGAGATATGTACTGTAACCAAAAAAGTGAATCTGTGTTACAAGTTAGGAACAAAATTAAGATGATCCTTTTTAATTCTTGCTTGTATTTGTTCAAAGAATGTAGCACAATCAGAGAGATGAGCAAAACACTGGCAGATTTATTCTGCTACGTTTCCTCTTCAAGGTAAGTAAGGAGATGCAAATGTACTTCAGAAGATTAACTGATAAATTGTGACTCAAAGCTTTCCTTTATTACATTAGCTGCTCCTTCATGCTTTCAAATGAAGAAATGTAGGAAAACAAGTGCTACAGAATAAATTTTGGTAGCTTTAGGAGCCTTGTATCTGATTTGAACTAAATTGTAAACAGTAGAGATTTAGGGTAAGAGAGGAATGTGCAAAGTTTAAAACTTGCAGTTTCAGAGTGCTCTTTGCTCTCAGTTCCATTATAGAGTTCCTTACAGTCATTTTAAAGTAAATAGTTCCCAGGTTTGCATCTTACTTTAACCCTTGATGACTGAGAATTGTTCATCTAAGCAAGCTGTGATATGTGAAGGTGGCGAGCATGGTGTTCAGGGTTTTGAACAGCAAAATGGTACTTTGATGTAGTACATTTCTGATGCAGAAAAAACTGGCACATAACTAAAAGGTTATCTAAAGATTAGAAATTATGAGATGAAAACTAATTCACTGCATTGTTTGCTTATTTTCTTTATGGAACTTGGAGGATGTTTTTGTAGCATTTTGCTCGCATTTCATGCAGGGTCAGCTGACCCTTACCTTGCCAGGGCCATTCAGCTTGGTGATACTGCTCCTTATCAGAATTGAATTCTGAGATGGAAGAAAACTGCTACTTCTGATGACAAACTAAGTAATTGTCATAGCACTGGTTCAGGGCATAGACAGTAACCTGCCTCTGAAACAATCATGACTGGTTTCTTTGCCCCTGGAGTAAATAGTAAGACACGTAGAACTTCCTTCAGTTTTAAGTGCATCTTATTTCTTTCTTTGAGTGGATGGATGTCATTAGGAGTTCTGATAACTCTGATGTCTTTCATCATTGTATTCTTTAGAAAAGCCTTTTGGCCTCACCTCTTGTTAAGTCCTGTCTTATTTTCACCACCTTTCTCTTTTTTTTTTTTTATTTTCAAAGTTTGGATTGTGGTTTTTAGGATAGTGATGAGAACATATATATTGCCTTAGAGATGTGCATTATTTCTGTGTTATTTGTTAGGCATTCCAGTAGTGCATTTAGCAAATGTTTTCAGGAAGTGATCCTCACTGGCATTTTATTCTTCTAAATATTTATCTTATTATACAGGACTATAGAAGTAATTCTTTGTTCCATTTTGCATTAAGTCGAATTTATAGATTTTTGCTTTCTTTCCATGTGTGCTGTTTAGTCACCTAGGGTTGGTTATTTTGCCATCTTAAATAACTTGGGACTTCTTCCTCAGTACTTAATGATACTGATTCAGTTTTGCATTTCGAACATTCCCACTTTTGGTTTTCTCTTGGGTTGGAACAGACCTTGGCAGGTCATCTGATCTAAACCTTTGCAAAAGCAGGGCTGACTTCAAAGTTAGATCAAATTGCTCAGGACCTTGCCCAGTCAGCTCCTCCATGTCTTGAAGGATACAACCTTCTTGCCAACCTGTCTGTGTCTGACACCTCTCGTGGTGAAGAATCCCCCACCTCCCCACCAGTACCTAGTCAAAATTTTCTTTCCTGCAACTTTTCTGTGCCTTTCACTGTTCATTTCAAAGTTAATCATAAATCTTTACTTTGCAGATACTGTCTGCTCTGTCATTTTCCTGCTTCTGGGACTGTAACCGATTGGCTGTGTATAGTTCATATACTGAGAGTGAACTTCAGGAGAACAGAGGTTAAGCCAGTGTTTCAAGAGACTTCACCACTACTTCCTCTAAATTCTAGAAATGTCTTTCCTACAAACTTAACTTGGGCAAAGAGAGGCCCCTATCCTGTGAAGTGGTCCAAGAAAAACTGTTGGGTCCATGTCCAGTCCACAGGAAGTGGGAAAGATTCCCAGCCTTTATTGCTGTGGCGACTTCAGCATTGGAAATATTCAGACCAAAGAACTTGAGAGTAAGTTTTGTAGTTGCCTTGGCTGTCCGATGACATCTGGATTGTTTCAGAGCAAAAACCTTGTTTCAAGTTCAGTGAAAACAGGAAGAATTTTCTAGCTGCTGTTTTCTCTCCTGGTTTTGATGTTCATGAATTGATTGATTGGGGTATCTGAGTCTCTAGTGGATCTTTTTGTCTGAAAATGTTCTCAGGTAGCTAACCAGATTAGCAGAATGGCATTTTCAGTCTGAGCCTGTTAGATAGACACTGCTCAAATGACCATTCCTGGTGGTAAGCATTCTAGAATCTTGGGATATAACAGTTGTCACTGTAGATGATCACTGTAATACGGTGAGCGATGGCTTGTTGAACGGCAATGACCCTTTGCTTGTGCTTTCTCCTGTGCTCTTTTGAGTCAGGGAAGTGTGAGGAGTGGGAGTGTCATTTCCATTACCCAGAGTAAAGAACCTCTCCCTGTGTGAAATGATGAAAGAAATGTATGCTTGAGGCAGTGAGATCAAGTTGCACATATAGTTCTATTTAAATGTGGCTGTACTTACATGGTGAATGAACTGGAAACAAATATCAAACCCCAAAATCCTCTCTCACATTCCCAGATGCTGAAAACCACAGGAACCAAGTGTATTACACATACTTAGGGCATGCTTGAATGTAGTAGCTCTCAGAATTACCCTTTGTAGTCAAAGCCAATCATTATTCTGATTTGGCCTGGTTTTTTGTGATCTTGAATGTGAATTACTGAATGAAAACAAAGAATTATTCAATTACAGATTGTGCATATGTGCATATTTATGTGAAGTAGTTCAGACAAAGTACATTAAGCTACTTCAATTAGAATTGAAGTTGAACCCAGCAGCAGGAGCATGTACACCTAGCCTACCTCAAGAGGCTGTTGTACAACTTTGTTAGCTGTTGTAGGCATGCTTAGCCCTGCCTGTCTTGTTTGGTACAGAAATTGGTCAGTGCCACCTCAACCCTGCTCAGTCAGGTCCCTGGTGTGAGGAAACACTTCATTGTTCTCATTCCTTTCCACAGCTCTGGGCTGCCATGAGGCATCATGTGCCATTTCCACTTTTCTGCGTTGTACTTTTGCCTTGAAAAAAGTGCATTTCAACCCTGTGCAGCAGTGCTGGAATGTAATTTGAAGGAAATTTTATCTTCTGAGTCATGGCTTTTGTAGAAACCAGATCCATATGGTCTGGGGGTTTTTCTGGCTATGGACTTGCCAGGGCTGGGTCTCCTGGGTAGAGTGGTAGAATGGGTAGAGGTCAGTCTCCTAAGATATGCTTTGTTCCTGGGCACTTCAGTCCAATTGGATCAATGCTCTTCCAGCCTTATGCAGGCTTCGGAAGCCATTTAAGTATAATCCATTAACTCTGTTTGTTCCTGAAGTCAGATTTATGACAACCAAATCTGGAGTGATCTTAAATGATCACTGATGTTGTTAAATTGTTTTCTTCAGGTTCCCAAAATTCCCATCCCCACCTCTCAGCACTTGGTCAGCATAGAAGAGTTTTTTTTGCCTTTGTCAGGCCAGTAACTGGAGATGACTCTTCAATAATGCTCAGGCATTGGCATTTTAGAGCTCCTGGTTCACTGAGTTTGGCACACCTGGTCTGCTCTGGGATTGGTTTTGGAAGCCACCTGCCTGAGAGCACCTCTCTGCCTCTGCCATGTGGTCCTACCACTGTGCAATGTGGACATCATGGACAGGTCAGATTATTCTGCACAGTAAACAGGCAAAGCCTTTGGCATGGTGCAGCTGACAGCACAACATAACCAGCTGGTGTAGTGTCCACAACACTGCGAGCCCTTGTGTTTTGGGGTAGAAGCAGTTGACCATTGCTGTCTTGGTGCTCTGAGCCTCAGATTTGTTTCTGACTCATTTACTGCATACTCTGAATATTCTGGTTCATGTCACAGTATCCTGTGTGGGAAGTATCAGAGGAATACGTAATGGACTTTCTTCCAAACATGGGGTTCTTTGAGTCTGCTTGTTAAATGCGTGTTTGACTTGGACATCAACAAGACACAATAATTGTTCTCATCCTGTCAGTGATGCATGGGAAATTAAAAAAGACATCCATTAGATGTGATTCTGGCTGTAGGACTGGAAAGACTGATGTACAAGGTTCCTTCGTTTTCCAAAGAGGTGACAGAACTAGAGCCATAGTAATGATGGCGATGTGGTTTGGTGGGGAGTCTGATGATAGTGGGAATGCCTTTATCACTCTCCCAAAGATGTTCAGTGCTGTTTTCCCTTCTCCCAGACCTCTTTTTGGAGAACTGTGGAGCACTATGCCAAAGAGTTCTCTCCTGCTTTATCCCAGGCATGGATGTGAGACAACTCTTGGGATCAAACATCTCTTCTGCCCTGCAAAATACTCTCTCAACAGCAGAAGCAATTGTACCACCTATAGATATTTATGATTTTTAGTGGGTTGCTCTAACAGTCCTTAATATTGCTGGTTAGAGCAGTAGGACCTGGAGGAGGCTGTGGTTTGTGCTGTTTTGTGGACATCATTCATATGAGGAGTTTTGTTTTGTGGGTTTGGGGTTTTTTGTATATTGTCACACTTCGATGTGTTAACATTCCATGATATTACATTTCGATAAGGAAGTTACACGAGTCCTGTGCATCCTCTGATGGAACTTGTCTGGAGATGTCAAAAGGACAAATTCTACACAGAGAAGGTAATAGCACTTTTAGAGGTAACAACTCTCCTGCTCTGCACCAGCCTTTACCCAAGCTTTTTATGAGACATGCAGTGAGGTAGTTCATCAAGAATTTCTTCCTATAGTCATCTGAGGTCCATCCAGTCTAATTGTTACATAAAGGTACCTGTTTTTTTTTATTAAACCCCTCACCACAAAAGCCGTACTTCAAAGTATTGCCAGAGACAGTTTTGCTTTAGTTACTGGTGTGAAGTTCTTTAGTTTCATTAGTCCACCTAGTGTTGTCTGTAGTATTAGCTGTCAAAGCTAGGGACCAGTCATCTCAGTGTCCTCCACCTTTGTGGAGTTCTTCACTGCAGTTATGTTATCACAGGGTTTTTACTGTGTTCTTCCTGTCCCTTCTCAAGCAGGTGATGTGAGGACATGGGGCTGATGTGTCAGTGAGGTGTTTGTGAGAGGCGACCCCTGACAAGCAGCTGTCGATGTGTTGGGCACCTCACATTAGCACCATAGGTGGTTCCATACATGTTTCTTTTGAAAATAGAGCAGTTTAAAACCCACAAGTGGAACTAATCTGCATGTCTTTGCTCGTTTTCTTCCCTCCTTTCCCATTCCATAAGAATCCTTACAATCTGTGGCTAAGAAGGAACTTAGATGGTGCTAGGCACAATTGTATCCCGAATATGAAGAGAGGAAGAGTTACTTTTCCCACCACAGATACTAGAAATAAAGAATTGTGGTATATGTGCAACCAAGATGCAAACTGCATCTTGAAGAAACCCACTTAGAGGTGATCTCACTGTATGCAAACTTCTGTATGTTTTTTTTTTTAAACTGATGAAGTGAGCTTTGACTTCTGACTGTCTTGATTATTCAGAGCATGAAGCTTATTGAAAGCTAAGCTGTTGCAAAAGGCTAATGAAGTGATTGTTCCTGCATCCTGTGGATGTAGCTTGATGACTGTAAAGTTCAGCTCAATTTTTTTAGGACGTGCCTGGACTAGGAATGTTAACTAGCTAAGATAGATTTGATACAGCTGTATATAATCAAGGAGAGTGTAAGTAGAAGCTCATATTCTACCCGATGGTGTTCAGGTTAAAAGGTAGTGGGGTAAATGTGACTTGTTGCTTGCTGGCACATAAAAATGGAAGAAAAAAACAACACAGAAAAGCAGCAGTGCTGCTAGTTGCAATGCTGTGTTTCAAGTTTTGGCAGTTATGGGGATAGTAAAAAAAAAACCTCAATGAACAATTGCTTCTCTAATTTCCTGAAAGATTAATGTCTAATGCTTCCCTACTTATTGAAAGCAGGAATTTTCTCTTATAAAGTCCAAATTGCTGTATCTTCTTAAGCAGTTTTTGCTGTCTCTGCAACCACTGCAAATGAGAAATGTTTTGGGTCAGCACAGGGGCAAGCTGTGCTTTCCCAGGAGTCATTCTGTTGGTTTAAGTAACTTACAATAGATACATATAGCTGAGTCCTAGGAAAAAACAAATTATTTTTCTTAAAGTTAGTAGAGCTGGAAAGTGTATCTGATACCTAGTGAACAAAAAAAAGATGCCTTCACAAGTTTGAGTCAAACTTAAACCATTATTTTACAATCCTTTCTCTGAAACAAGTGACTGGGCTCGAGCTCATGTGGCTCTTACAGACAGGTTACTAATGCCTGTCAACTCTATGAGGAGCTACCAGCTCAGTGACATGTTCTATAGCAGATGCACAGGGAACTTTTGCTTTGGGCTGCAGACCACAGCCCAGAGACCTGGACTTCCCAGTTTTATGGTAGCCACAGAGACAGGTTATTAAGAGACAAGATAAGAGGTCCATTAAAATGTGATGACAACTGGAAAGGAACAGGAGACATTGTGAACTGAAGAGGCTCCCTCTGAAGATTTTCTCATCCTGACTCCTTGTCACTCGTGTGGCATCACTTGTGTCTGCTTCACAGGAGGGATTTCTGAATATCCTGAAAGAGGGGGGCGTGCTGAGGCTGGGGCAGTGTATTTCTAAGGGTCAAAGCAGTGGCAGCTCCAGGACTGGAATTTTGGTGACAGGGCAAAACAGTGAACCACAACAGTGCAGTTGCTCCATGCCCTGTTCAGTTTTCATTCAAAAAAGTGATAACCCACAAATGCCATCCTTCTCATCTCGTTGAAAAGATTGTGCTCGTCTTCCTGTCCCTTTTCCTGTGCTTGTTATTTTTAAAAAGGAAACCTTACTTAACATTCAAAGGATGTTTTTAGATTCCCTTTTCATGCAAAGGGAGGGTGCAGGTATGGGGGAGCAGAAAGTCTTAAGATAATGTGTTTAGACTTAAATGTCTCTGGAGAATTGTGTGGAAAGCCCTGCTAGTCAGCATTCTGCAACTGTCAGCACGAGTATCTGGTTCACAGGAAAAAAGTAATACATAAAGCAATTTTTTAGAGAAAAAAATCCAACAAACACATTAACACTTCTGGTGTTGAGATGGCTGAGTATTTTGAAATCTCTACCCTTAAGGAAGAATACATAACACACAGTTTTGCAAAAGAATTGGCAAAATATTTTGATTATGACAGCTAAATGAGCTCACTTTTGCCTTTTGGGGGGTCTATTCTCCTTCTGTTAACACTGCACCATGTATTTTCACTCTGTTTTTCCCCTTATCCCTTGTCCTGAAGGCCAAAAAATGTAACTCTGTGGTTACATCTGAGGTGTAATGCTGGAGCAGAGCAGGAGACAGGCAGATGTGGTGTCTTGCTGCTCTTGGGTTGCTCTGCGCTTTCCTGGGTTGTAATTACTCTTGCAGCTGTGCCTCCTGCCATTTCCACTGTTACAGTCACTTCGTGTGGCTTTTCCCTCAGAGCAACCACCCACCCTTCTCTTTCTGGACTCAAACCAGGTACAGAAGACTGCATCAAATTTCAGAAGCTTCCCTACACAGTGTGCGTCTCACTGACTTTATTTCCTCTCTGCTTTCTCTTCCTGTTGCAAAAGTATTTTCTATCTAGAGCCTGAGCCCTGATGATTGATGCCCATGGCCTCATTTGACTTCCTTTCTGACTGAATCACTGTGGCAGGCACAGCTAAAGCAGGGGCTGCTGTGGCTGCCGGTGCCCACTCAGCTCCTGCTGTCCTTGCCACCTTCCTCAAGTGACACACATTGCCTCTGATCACTTGACTGCTCTTGGCATGAGTGGGTTTTCTTGCACCTACCTGTAAGGCACAACTCTTTTCAATGTGGCAGCTTAAAGCCATGGCAAGGGCAAAATTGTTTGGTACCAGGATTGGTTCCACTTGGCATATAAATTTTTGACACTGTTTTAAATGTTTAAAACCAAAAACCCAACAGCTGCTTCTTAGGTTTTGTGCTGTGAAGGGTACCAGGGATCTGGAAAGAGGCTGTCAACCATCAGCAAGGCTTTTGTCAAGCTAGAAGTACCTATGAAAAGCTGACTTAAAATCAGGGAACGCTGACCAGCCAAAACTACATCTCTTTCTATAGCAACCTCCTCTCTCTTGAGCTGAATTTTGAGTTTCTCCCGAGATGTTCAGTTTTCTTTTGTTTTGTTTTTTTTTCCTCTGTGTAATGAAAACCTTCCAGAAAACTTCTGGTCACTGCAAGCATAATCTTTTGTGTAGCAGCAAGGGATTAGGTCTTAAAGAAAGCCATTAAACAGTTGTTTTAAACAGATTTGAAGTGTTTGTATTGGACCACTTTTTGGCACCCTCTTTATTTCTTCTTAAAGCCAGCAGCATCAGTTACTATGAGTACAACTGTGTAAGGCCACAAGCAGCTGCTAAATCATATGAAAGAAATGAAAACCTCTTTTCTGGGCCTAATAGTACTGTAAATTCTGTGATCCGAAATTTTAGGAACTTGTAGGGTTAGCAGTAATAATCAGCAGTCCTGTCAAACGTTGTCATAGCTGTCTTAAAATGCATGGGGAAGCATGGAATTGCACCTGTCCAAAGCAGTCTGCTTTGGGGCCTTTCCAAAAGCTGAGGAATACAAAGAGTAAGAAAGCAAATCATGCATGCTCAGATCACACAGCTTTCCAGCTGTCACTGAATTATTTGCAGCTGCCCATACAAACCCAACCTGCCATTGGCACCATATTTTGATTCAGTGCACAATAGTTAAAATTTTCAGTACAGTTATACATAATTAAATAAAAGTTTATAGATTTTGCTTTGACAGGCACCAAGTGCCCTAATTTAAAGAGCAGAGGTGGCCTCAGTTTTTAATTTGCACTGCTGATAAATGATCTCTCCTGCACTTGACTGAGTAAGTAAATTGAAAGTATCTATGATAATTTTTCTTTTTCTCTTTCTTTTTTTTCTTTTTCTTTTTTTTTCTTTTTTGTCTTTTCGCCTGAGGGTTAGGAACACAAGAATTTCCCTGTGATTTAAAAAAAAAAACCTAATGTGCTTCTTTGATTTTCAGCTTAGCTGCATAGGGCTGAACTTCAGTCCTGGAGATCAGGGTGAGTACAAGTATTGTGCTTTAACTCTCAGTCTTGTTTGTTTTAAAACCAAGTAAGAAATTTGCAGAATCTTATGTCATTTTCACCCTAATTTGAAGGATGAAAATAATGCTGGTTCCTGGGAATTTTCCTTTCTGTGCTTACAGTTTACTGTGCTTCAAGAATGGGCCTAGAATTGACTTGAACTTTAATATCACTCAGCTGAAGTAGGCAAGTAAGTTTTCAATTAATTCCAATAAACTGAGAATGCTGAAAAGAGACAATTTGAATAAAATATCATGGCCTGCTTTTAACTTAGAAATAACAGTGCTGCTCTGAACCTGTAAGTGAAGGCTGAAGAAAAACCTCTGAAAAAGACTTTGATTTTCTACTATGACACGACAGGACTCGTTTCCTGGTGCACAGAAAAGCTTCTCTGAGCTATAAACGTTATCCTCTGCAACTGTGCCATGTGCTGAAGACTAAAGATGGAGAAACTGTTTCAGACAACAAGTTTGACTTTTTTTAAACTTAGATCAGGCATTTGCAGGAAGTTCCTGAGCTGAGTTTGGATCACAGCAGCGTTCAAAACAGAAAAGTGAGGGGGAAGGTGCTGAGCATGTGGCTGTGCCATCAGCCTCTAGTGCATTCAGGGCCATGCAAGTAGCACAAGTGTTTCTTCTTTGTGCTTCCGCTTTCTTAACTGTGGACATGTGGAGTTAGTGTGATAGCTGTGGTTTAAGTAGGTTGTTTAAAATAATTACATTTCGGAGACCATTACTCAGTATTTTTTACTCTTTTTCATGTCACACAATGGTCATCATCTGTTTGAAATTCAGGCTTTGTACGGAAATAATCCAGAGTGTAACAGCGGTGTTCTTATTTGGATAAGTTTCTGTTATTTTTTGATACATCTAGTTCTGCCAAAAAAGAGAGAGATTACAGTAGTATTTGGGATATTTCATTCTCAGAAGCCACCCATGGTATAACTAACTTCAGTGAAAACCTGACCACCAGCTACCAAATAAACTTGCATCATTGTTCCTCTGTTTAAGCAACACTTCCAGTGGACTTTTCCTTCACTTATCTGCATTGTGCTGATACCAGCAGTTTGCTCCCTGTGAGCCTCCTGAGCTCTGTCAGGCAATGTTTCCATCACATTGCAGATGGTTTTGCATGAGGGGTTTGGTAAGGGAGTATGTCAGCACTGCCTCTGAGCAGGCAGGATGTATCAGCCAGCTCTGCCCTCCCTCCTTGCCCTATCTCCTGTCTTTTCTCACAAGGGAGAAAACATTGCACAATATAAAGGTGAAGTGTAAATAAAACTGTTATCTTGGGGCTTTGAAGGCTGGCTAGGTAGGCTCCTGAGGGAGGTGGTCCCCACAACAGATCCATCTTTTCCCAGTAAGCCCAGTTTTGCAGACTGCTGCGATATAACACGAGCTCCCAAGACTGCACCTGGTTTTGCTATTGGTGTTCACATAATTTGCAAGTTCTTCAGGTGGCTGCCTGGGCTTGCAACTGAAGCAGCCTTATCTGTTTATTGTAGCACTTTCAAGGCACTTTTTAAATCTGCTTTGGTTGTTGCCAGAGGCTTTTGGGGGAGCAGGAGTTCTGTCCTCATCCTCTCTTGGCATCCTCCTGCTCTGAGGCTGAGGCTGGCTGTTATCTCCCAATGCAGACTTCTCTGAGTGGCAAGCTGGTGGGATGACTGCTGTCTGAAGTCCCTGGTGTCCCCAGAGGATGCAGACTTGTGTTGCAGAAAGTGGAGGTGGGACCTAGAACCAAAAATTTTGATAGAGCTTTCTATGAGGATTTATCTGTCTCTTACATATCCATAAAAAGCCAACTGCTCTGATACCAGCTTTCAGCACCACAGCCACACTCTTCCTGACATTAAAACACCTTTTTTACCAGAAATCTGTTATATTGTGGATCCGTTCTAAATTTTGATCTGTCCTAAATGCTTTAGCCTAACATCCTTTATCAGTTGCTGCTTCATTATTTAATACAGTTCCCATGTTATGAAACTTGCCTTAGTTTGTGTTTGCGCTGACTTTTTTTTTTCCCTCTTTGTGCTTCATTTTAACCAAATGAAGTGGTCGTTCTAGAAGGAAAGTGTTTAGAGGGTAAATCTTTGTAAGATGTAGTTTTGTATTGTCATAACCAGATCTTCAGGGTTTATATATTTAAACAGTTGAAATTTTTCTTCCGTGCTGCAGCAGTGAGGAGGTGTTCCCATCCTTTATCCTGTGAAGGCAAGGTACTATTTTCCTGAGCACTGGTACAAATATTCTCTTCTTCATTAATATTGATGGTGGTTCAATCATCAGCATCAAGTTTTCTTTCTCCTATTACAGGACAGACTCTTCACAATAAACTCCTATTCCCTGACAAATTTTCAGAGCTTGGAAACTTCTTTTTCCATTTAATACTGTTGTTTCTGGCAACTGACTTGTAACTGTGTGATGGTGTCCAGTTGAAAGTTAATAATCTCATTTGCTTTTCAGAGTGCTTTGCAGCAGGCTATGGACAGATTGTCAATTCCTCTTAGCTAGCAGTGATCATTTCTGTCCACTGTGTGTTTGCCAAAAACGAAGCGATCCATCGCATGCCTTTTTTTCCCCCCGTCTATGTAGAAATATTGTCTTGACCTGTGGAGATTAGTACAGCTTACTTGACTGGTTTTAAGCTCAGCATGGCTTCCTGCTGCAGGATTTTGGAGACAGACAGTTCTGACTGCAGCATCAGACCTGTGCTCCAGGTTGTGTGCAATCTTCAGAAACTAAATTGATTTATCCAGGGATAAGTACAGGTCTCCCCTAGGGCTGCTGCTTTGGGCTCCCACTGTAGTCTGATTCCTTTTCAGGGACTGACAGTGTCAGAGGGGCTGGTCAAGATCATCCCTGGATCTGTCACAAACTCAAAACTGCGTTGTTTTCTCACGTCATCCCAGACCCCTCTTATTGCCTTCCACTGCCTGCCTCATCTGGCAGTTGCTGAGGGTACCACGTACATCCCTCTGCCAAGTGACCGAGCTCCTCTTCATTGCTGCTAGCAAGTTTTCACCTCATTTGCTGCTTAAATATTTCCATTCCAGTGGGTCTTTATGTACTCAATACCATAACATTCACCTCCTTCAGTCTTCCAGGTGTGTGTAAGCCCAAACTATTCTTTCCATCAGTTCTTCTTAGGGCCCGATGTTTGAGAACTGCACAGGGCAGAAAGTGCTTGAACACACGGCTTTGGTGTCTGGTGAGCTGGTCCCAGGGCACACAAGTGGCTGAAAATGCATTTCTGCCTGATGGACCTCCTTGCTCAAATCAGGCCTCTAGCAGCCAAACCACCTGCTTGTGGACTCACCCCTGCCTTCTGGCCACTCTATGTGCATGGATTCAGCTGCTGCTCTTTTAGAGGAGTATAGTGGGAACAGCATTTATTTTGCAAGCACCAAAACCATTTTTTGTGTGCAATAAAGTGTAACAAGTAGTTACAGCAGAAAATAGCTGTAGAACCCTATTTTAGTGTAAGTCTTGGTGTGCATATTAAATACGCCTATACACATGTAAAAATAGGGACAGTATATTAATATGTGTCTACATGGTATTTTTGGTGGGGTATTTTACAGAGGGATTATGGTCTGTGGACGATATTTTACAGTTAGAAAAAAGACAATTAAGTCACTGTCCATACTTATTGATGAGAATTGTATGCTGGTAGGTGAAGTTATTTTTAGGGTATTGATAAATGTTCTGCAAAATGAGGTGTATCCAAATAGGCAACCTGCTGTGTATGGACGTGTTTAGGTGCAGTCTTTGTTAGTCACTTTTGTGTGTTGATGTCATTAAATGGGCACCTTTGTGTTCAGTTGCTGTTGCACACACAGGCATAGAAGCAGATTGAGTATAATCTCTTTGTCATTTACTTTGCTAATTGGCTGTTAATCAACGCTCTGTGTGTATTTGATTCATCTGTGGAGTTTAGCAGTGACATTTTATGTGTTTGGCAAAGCGAGGTGCGTTGTTTTGAAGAGCCAGCTGTCCTCTGTGGCTTGCTGGCCCAGCTGTGACCCACGCTGGGTGCTGCAGGGTCCAGCTGGGCACCAAGGCAGCAGCCAGGACAGGCAGCAAACAGCCTCTGCTAGGGGGCTGGGATCTTTGGCACATCAGCCTCTGTCTTTCAGCAGCTGAAACTCACCCATCACAGACCTTTTCCTCTAGGAGTGTCTTTATCCACCAAATATGACAGGGTTTTTTTTTCTGTCCAGGCAGATCTGAGTTTTTTCAAGAAGATAAGAGATTTATAAATTTTGGCTCATCATACCAAAGGAATACAAAGCAGGAACTTCACTTCTCAAAGTTTGGGTTAGGCCAGTGTGATATCAGTGGGGAGCTGTGAATGATAGTCACTCTTTGGAGAGCAAAGATGCTCCTGTATTTTGCACAGAGACTGAGGAGAAAAAAAGATGAAGGAGCTTCTTGGGTTCTCTGGGGTCTACAGCAATGAAGGACTTATTTGCAGCATTGCAGCCCTGTTTGTGTACCCTGAGCTTCACTTCAGGTTCTGTGCAACTTGCTGTAAAGTGGTTGCCTTAGCAGGGATAAATATGGTCTCTTGGCAACCTCTCTAGGTAGTCCCTGCCCCTGTCAGTAAAGGTTTCAAGGCACCTTCGTGCTCCCTTACTCTCCTTTCTGCCTTGCTCTGCTTCTCCACACTCTGGCATTTGCAGCTGCTACCATGCAAATGATTTGTTGGTGGGATATAAGGAGTCAGGAAGTGGGAGTACCCTGAAATGAAGGCAGAGGGGTGGCCAACAGGCTTAACACTTTGCTTGTCTTGGGCCACAGAACATTTTTTGTTTTCTCTGTTTCTGTAGAAAAGATGGGGAGTCAGGAATGGTGCTATAACTTTTTCTGCATTACAAATGTTTCTTAAAAAATCAGAAAAGCAAAATCCTGGCTTAAATCAGGTTTGTTTTGATATTAGCTTCCCAGTGTTTGTTCTCTTTTTCTGCAGGTTCAAAATCAGACGTTTACTGGTTCGAACTGCAATCACACCTTCCCTTTGCTGCCCTTCTTGACTGATTACATCAGTATCACAGCCTCAGAAGACACACTGTCTCCTGGAGGTAGGCACTGGACCTGAATGGTGTTGTCCTCCTTGTTGTGCCCTGGGGCTGCAGTTCCTTCTGGTCACATGCCAGAGGCGAGTGCAAGTGTCACACATCACACTGCTCCGATTCAGGAGCTGCTGCCAGGGCTCAGCAGAAAGACTTCCAGCTGGAGGAGCATTACTGAAACCCATTGGGGACAAAATTAAAATGAGGAAGTCGCCTGGTGTCTTCAATACTGTGTGATTGCAGGGATTTGTAAAGAGGAACGATCCTTAATTAAAAGCTTTCAGAAGTCTTAATGAAATCAGGTGTCTAATCCTGGAGGTAGAGCTGCTTTTGACTAGATAAGGCATATTGGCCTCACACGAAGAGAAAGAACTCAGTTGAAAATCAGCTCTAGTTTCACATTGGATGAAAGTCTCCAGAGATGGAAAGAGGTTTGAATAATAACAACATTCAAAAATAGCCATAGTTTTTTGAAAGTGCAGCTGTATTATGAAAGCATAGTTTGGATTATATTGCCTCTATCAATGCAAGGTCCAGATGTAGAAGTCAAAACCTGTCAGCAGGTGAAGCAGGTGGTTGTCTCAAAAGCACATTGCTTTGTGCAAGGATGGCTGGCTGGCTGTGCTCATCAGTCTACTTTTCTGTTTAGCTGTTGTGCAGCCCCCACATTTTCTCTCCTTTCCTCCTCCCCAAACAACCTCCGTGAATCTGATCTTTGTTCTTTGAATATTGGCAACATAAGTTGTAGGTGGAAAAACAAAAAATAGTAATTTCTTTGTCCATTTTACTTGATGCTCTGCTCTCTCAGGCTTTAATCTGCAGATTGCAAATTCTTCACCCTGCCTGGGTATTCCTACACTTGGCTGGAAGTGCATGTTCATATAACCTGCCAAGCATTAGCACAAGTCCTTCAGAGAGCAAGAGGCATAAAAGGGGAAAGGAAGCTTAGCAAACTGGGAAAAACTGCCTGTAGGAACACTAAAAAAGGCTGACATATCAGGAGCAGGTATAGTGCCATACTTTTAGTTCAGTTGTTTAAATCAGCCAGATTTTAAGTTCATTTCTTCTGAACCAGTAATGGTGCAGCACACTGGAACTAACAGAATAACTATGTATTACACAGATTTCTGCAGCAGCCAATAGTGCACTCGTGTTTATGGATAAAATTGACAGTTGTCATATATAGGTGAAATGAGTCCACAGAGGCTTTTATTTTCTTTTTTTGTTGAATTAGTTCAGAACTTAGTTTGGAGCAATCCCATTTCTCCAGAAGTTGTGAGTGGTGGCAGAGCACAGGAGATCACAGAGAAGCAGTGATACACTGTGCATCCTTCATATCTGTATTCTACTGAGTAGCTGTTGTTGAAAACAAACCAAAACAAAAAATCTCAAGAGATCAGGAGCAGTGTTGACTTGTGCAAGTCCCTTGTAAGTGGTGTCTAATGGGGACACCTGTCTAATGGCTTCATCCGTGGAAACACAGGTATCAGGAAGAGACAGTACCCTGAGCTCATGTAGACAGAATTGCATGAAGAGAATGTCTTACACTGAACTACTCTGGTGTGGTGTGATGGATAGACAGAAAGTTTCTTAAAGTTTGAAGTTTGCTCAGTTTCATGGTAGAAGGAGATGTGCTCCAGAGTTTCAGCTGGGCACCTCCAAGGGCATGAAGGGCATGTGGGATCTCTTCTCTCATCCAGAAAGGAGTAAAGGTTAGAAGCAAGCACCAGACATGACTAATATTTTTGTAGATGAAGTGGAGAGGAATAACCAAAAAATCTGGGAGGAGCTGGTATTACAGCACAGGCTTCTAAAAGTAATTGTTAATCAGAACTAAGCCATTTAAGGAAGTAAAATGATGAAAATACCCTTGGCTTGTGGATAGAAAATGTCTGTCATCACAGTAACCTTCTTTTTTAATTTAGCAATTCACACTCTTTCACCCCCACACCTCACTCCCAACAAAATCCATGGATCAAAGAAGCAGAAAGTTGTAGCTCAGCCTCACCGCTGCTGAGGCTTTGAAAGAGCGAGTGAGCTGTCAGGATGTTGCAGTGCACAACCACATCAAAAAGCTGTGATTATATTAACAGATCCTTTCTATCTAGGTTTCTAGGTAAGTGTTTTCCAGGGTTTATCTAGGATGGCACTGGGCACCAGCCTGTTTTGACCTGTTCTTTCATTCATCTCCTAAGAAATTCCTCAGAAAGTATCTTGGCTGCTGAGTAAAGGGGAGTTTGTGTAATTCCTTAAAGGGGAATGATGATATTGCCTCCACATAAATGCATCATTGTGGTAAGGAGGTGCAGTGGGTTTTAGGTAATCATTAACTTATGAAAAAAGTTATTGTTGGAATGAAACAAACAGACTTGGTGGGGTTAGTTTGTTCATGGGGTTTTTTTGCCGGTTTTGTGTCTCTTCCTCCCATCTCTACACCCCCCACCCCCCAAAAGTCACAAGTTCATATGGAGTAAAAGGTATTTGTCTTGGTGAAAGGTTAGTGGTTCTGGAACTAAGTATCAATACAATTTTATGTGTAGGCAATACCTGTGGTGACTGTTTCAGATGGCTGAGGAGTAACTGTTGCTGTCTTTGACTCTCTATACTGAAGTAAATCTATAGGAATCTAAACAGACCTGAAGGTGCAAGACACTAACCGGGACACACCGATCAATTTACACAGAATCACAGGGGTGATTACTTGTGTTGCAATGAGTAACAGGCTTTGTAAATGGATTGTGTGTGCAATTCTAGCTCTGACTCTTGAGATTTGATGCTTGTGTGCTTTCTTGCCAGCCTCTCCTCAAAATTCCTTACTGATATATGTTGGTAGCAAATTGTAGGTTGGCATACGTAAATTACACCTAGAAAATTTCTGCAACTCTCACAGTCTCTGAGTTAGCAAAACCAAAGCCACTAATTTCCAGTTTACCTATCTGAGTTGTAGAAGACTGAGCTGCTTACCAGGTGTCTGAGAATGAGACACGTTAGTGAGCAGAGTGTAATGTAGCATGAGCCTTAGGTATGCAGTTGCCAAGAAGCTCTTGAAGGTTTTACCAGCACTGTTAGTGTCATCTTAGTGCCAGACATCCCTTTTCCATCAGTAACCTGGGACTGCTGCCTTCCAGTACTTGCAAGGGTCAATATTTCCCTCATTGTTATCTTTGACATTATCAGCAGACATACAGGGCATAGTTTAAGATCTTTACTGTGACTAGAATTACCCTTCCAACTGAGAACTGGCATAGGAGAGATTTAATAAACCATTGCAAATAGCCTCTCCCTTCAGTTTTGTTCATTCTCCGTTACAGACTCAATGTAAACGTTGAAGTTTACATTGATGAAGTTACTGCGTTGTTTTGGCATTTTGCTGGAAGAGTTGAATATGCAGGGGTTTTTACTGCAGCCTGGATTTCCTCCTGTTTAAAAATATGTGATATAAAGGCAGGGAGCTTAGAAAATATTTTACAGATACTTATAAGAGGGAACATTGTTCTAGACAGTGTCTCTATCCTCCTCTCCCAAACAGTTCTCCAAATCAAGAAAACAAAAAGCTCAGTTAAAACTTGATATGGCCCAATAAATTGAATCCCAGTTTGTTGATGGCTCTTTCCCAACTTATGTGTTGTTTTCCTTGTCTCTATCCTAAAATGTGAAGGTCAAGACACTGTATTTTTAGGTTGTTGACAGAAATAAGTGTGGCTCCACAAAATTCAAATAGGATGAAATGCACTGTGGAGTATTAACAGCATATTCCTTATATTTTGGCAAGCAGCACATGGTAGAGTTTACATTCAGATTTTTCTCAAGATCTGATGAGTTCCACTCCACTGTGCTATGTATGATGGAACTAGATTATCCAGTCAGAATTGTAGAAGTTCTCTGAAGTCTTTGAGGCCTGAGAGTGAACCTCCTTACCAAGCAGATTTTAATCCATCACAGCCTTTAGCTACTGTGTTGCCAACATGCTGCATCCATGATATGTGGGAACTTATGCTAGTTGTGTGGCATGGTGGCCTCATTTGAAGCTGGTTGCAAGACTCATGAATTTTAATGGAAACAGGAGGGGCCATTTAAGAAAACTGTGTAAGCCCTTCTTCTGGTATTGGTCCATGCTCTTTGTAGTTCTCAATTATCCAAAATCTCCATTGTAAAAATTATGCAGAACACAGCCTTGCCCAGTCCTTTTAGAAATCATTAATATATCGTCTCTGAATTTGTTTAATTGTTTTTATCTGACTGATACTATTGACATTCACAATCTCCTGTGGTAGCAAGTCACAGAAGCTCACTATCTTCCGTGCAAGGAATAATCTTTCTGCTTTTTAAAGCTGGTTTCCAGACAGTTTCCTTGAGTGTCATCTAGTTCCTGCAGTATGGTGAACAATGGTTTGGCAGTCAGCATGGCCACCAGCTGTCAAATTATGTCATGATATTGATATTGCACAGTATGATATCCCTCAGCTTTTCCCTTTACAAGTTGAAGAGTCCTAGTCTCTAACAATCTCTATTTTTTGGGCAATTGCACTGTCCCCTCAGCCATGTCACTTACCCTTCTTTGTACTTTCTTTAATTTCATTATGTCCTTCTTGAGATGCAGAGACCCAAGCCACACACCATTTTCAGGATATAGGCTGACAACATCTTATGTGGTGGTGAAATTTTCCTTTCGGTCTTGTTCTTGTCACCCTGACTGATGATGCCCAACATGTTGTTTTCCTTCTCTCTGATGAGATGTTGCTGAGTTGGAACCCGAGAGCTATCAACAATCACCCCAAGATCTCTTTTCTCAGTTGCAACCGCCTTTTCCAAACTTCACATCCCGTAGGCACAGGTAAGCTATTTTTCTTTAGGTGTATTTCCTTGCCTTCCTTGACACCAAATCTGACCTGCTGTCGTTCTGCCTGCTCAGCTCTCCTGAGCTGATAAAGTTCAGAATGGCATGTGGATCAGAGTCTGTAAACAGGAGAAACTGACGATGAAATGTGTAGATAAAGGAATTGCAAAATGTTAGTTCTGAGTGTTGACAAACATGCCAATTGAGTCTGCACATCGGCTGTGCTTGAGAAACACTGACTGTTGGGTACCACACCTGGGTTTGTTGCAGAGGTCAAGCATAAATAACCTTGTCCAGTAGCAAGAGAGAGCTGGGATCCAGAGCCAAGAAGTACCAGAGGTCCCAAGCCACATCTAGCTGCCAGCCCAAAGATTAACTGGCTTTATAATGTACCTTCTGGAATCTAAAATTATTTTTTAAATAATTGACCTAAATGCACTTGCAGTAAATCTGCAAATCTATTTGCTTCTTAATCTTGGGCTGTTATGGCCGCACCATTGATTTCGGAGCTAGCAGCAAACTAATGAGGCAAATTACCCAGTTGGTCTCATGTGACTGCAGGGACCACTCTGACACAGCAGCCAGCTTTCTTACTTTCCCTAGTGCCTATACAATAGCAGAGCTGAAAGTCTGGCTTCAATATCTCTGCATTGCACACAGTCTGCAGGGTGATGCTGCGTGTATTAATGAGTCCTCAGAAAGCTGGTTGTGATTGGGATAAATCAAACAAAATCTAGCTATTGCAAATATGTTAGAAAACATTTACTGTTTAAAGAAAAATGTTTGGTTGATGTTGTGAACCAGTGCTGGGGGATTTTGGAGATGTACGTGCTGCCTCTATGCATTCTAATGCCAGGTGCTACAATGTGCTAGTGTACGAGATTTACTTTAAACTGTGTCGTAATAAATAGTAGGTGATTAGGAAAGACTTGTGATATGAAAAGAAGAATCAAGCTTTTGCTTGCAGTTGCTGTAATGCTGACAGTCACAGGTTTGGCTGTGGATAGAAGAGCATACAGACACCAGACTCAGATTTGCATTGCCAAAACCTAAAACCAGTATCACGGTGCACAAAGAGCTCATTTCTTTAAAGGCGTGTTGAAATCCCCAGTTGCAAACTCCCTTTCTAAATGAAGCTTTAGAGGGCAGCCTAGTAACCACAGGGCAGTGAGTTCGACTGCCAGCAGCAGCAAGATGATAGAGCTGATAGTAAGGCATACGAGCACGGGACAGGTAGATATAAACACAGCCTGTGGGAAGCAGCACTGCTATTTTAAATGGCAGCCCGACCAGTGCAGCCTCCTGGGTCCTATTGCAACCCCCTGGTGGTGGTGTCATCCAGTGTGTCGCTAAGCAGAGCCCAGGAGGGGGTCGTACCTGGATTTCAAACAGCATTAGGCAAGGGTTCACACCACAGGTTAATGAAAAACTAATTTGCTGTGGGACTGGAGCAAAGACTTGGTAATTCTTTTTTTTTTTTTTTTTTTTTAATAGACAGAAAGCTGTTTAGAGGATGAGATGTTCTCCATTCAAATTTTGGATGCTTTGAAAATGAAGTAGAGTCTAGTCCAAGGCCACAATGAAAATTCACATTTTAGTTTCCCTGTGAGACAAAATGCTTAATGAACATTGTGTGGGACAGGCTTTTGGGTGAACAACCACTGTGTGCAATGTCATCAGTGGTGAGTCTGTGGCCTGCTCCTTCCAGGACTTTAAGGGCATATGTTGTCAGAAGGAAATTGATGGCCCATGGACATGCAGAAGCCAAGCACATAAAATGAATGGGTTTAGGCTGTTGGCCCCTCACAGCTGATGCTGATCATGCCACCCAGCCCATCTGTGAAACAGAGAGATGAGACACTGTGGCTGAGCTATCAGTTAAAAAGATGTAAGGAGAACAGAATTCCCTTTCTTTTATTTCTCCTTCCACTATATCCTGAAAGAAACCCCTTCCTGGGCATTATTCAGACTATCATTCCTCCAAATAGCATTAATACAAATATTTCTGAGGTAGGAAAAGGTGTGCATAACACTTTAGACCCGAGGAAAGATATTATGTGAGTGGAAATTACTTTTTGCATTGGAAATGTTTGTTCAGCCTTAATGGTATTCACTGATCCCACAAAACAAAGCAGGGAGAAAGAGCAAAGCTAAGTGAATCCAATGCAAGTTTTACCTACAGGGTTTTTTTCCCCCTTCTTTTATTCAGAGTTGAATTTGATCCATTTTCTTTTATTTGCTGTAGAATAACAATGATCCTCTTCTCCCCCAACAGTAAACATTGCAGCCTGTGAACATCAGGGTTCAGCAAGCAAACTTTGAAAACCCCTTTGCAGGGTAAATGTCAGGCTGTTGTTCAATTAATTATTTTTAAAAGTGAATTCACATGCAGCAGTGACCTTTAGCTGTGCTCCACACACACTGCTGCTTTTTATGATCTCATTTGGTGTTTCATGTCTTGGGCTAATATGAGGGACTGGTGGTCTGCATAGCAGCAGAAAAGGTGCCTGCAGTGCTGGGGTGGGGGGAGAGATGCTTCCTTCCCCCTGCTGGTTTGGGGGATGGGGAAAGGGGTCAGCGAGAGCCCCAAACTTCAGAGGGAAATCTACTCTGGATCTACTCTCCCTCTCCACCTGAGGCATGCCGGGACCACCTTGGTCTGGGTCAGAGCCACTTGGGCTTGTGGAGGGGGTGAAATGACTGATCTCACTTGGTATCTTGCCCCCTTCTCACTGGTGGTATTTTCTGTCACTAACAAATTATTCACAGCTGGGGCTTGTATGCTGAAAGAGACAAAAAAACTGAGGGGTTTGGAGTCCTGTAAATGAGGCTGGGCTGTCTTGACCTCTCCATCTGGCACGGTTTGTTGTCTCACCTGGTGTCACTTCAACATTCAAATGAGAAAATAACAATTCCACTTTGCAGGTGGACTGAGAATGGCTTTCTTGACAGGAGGCATACATGTGCATCCCAAGGGAGCAAGCAACCAGCTGGCAGTGAGTGCTTTGGTTTTGCAAGTTTTCTCGCAAAGGTCTGGATTTGCCAGTCCTGAGAAAATGTACCCAGAAGCAATAAGAACATTCACCTGGAAAAAAAATCTGCTTGAATGAAATTAATGGGAAACACCAGTGATGGGGTCTAAAGTAATTCCAGAGAGGTTTAGGACTCTTACCTGCTCTGCAAGAAAATAATCAATCATCCTCACCTTCCACTACAGCTGCTCTCCTGAACTCAGAAGCTTAAAGAAAATCATACCTCACTGGAAGCAGAAAAATAATTTCTTTTTTTTTTTTTCAAACTCCTGAAGTTACTTCAACAGGCGATAATGTTAAAAACATTTTGATATCCACTCACAGATGTATGGAAGATCACCAGCCATTGTGAGAAAGAGAGAGAATGATTGCAGGAACCTGGACTGCCCTGTTATGCAGGTGGGGAAGTGCTGGAGCACCAATCTGCTGCCATGCACTGGCTGGAGACCCAGTAGACTTGTGTCTATTTAAGTCCATTGGAATTTTACACAACTGACACCCTTACCCGGCTGTTTGAATTTGCCAGATTCTACCTGCTCCATGTTTTGGTTCTCTTTGCTATGAGGCAGAGATTTTTTTTGTCTAGGCACCGCACTTCAGCAAATGGGGTTTAATGCTGTGGAAACCCTCTACCTTTTGTTTTCTGAAGCATTATTACATTTTCTAAGGCAAGCTCAAATGTGAGGTTCTATATCAAACAATTTCTGTTCTGTCTTCCCCTCTTTGCTCTCTATCATTCTCATGCTCTATATTGTTTATATTATGGACACGGATCCTAATACTTACTGTGCAAGCAAAAAACAGAGGAAGCACATCCAGATGCATATATGCCCTTTGATCATATTTAGCCCTAGTGCTCAGCTGTTCCTTGCTTGTGGCATGTATATTCTGATATTCCTTAATCCTCTTAAAAAACTCCAACCAAAATAGTGTAAATACTCAAAATGTAATTGAACTCTTTCTTGCCATTTTCACTGAATAGGAAAAGGAAAACAAAATGTAAGTTAAAAAAGAAGGCAAAACTTGCAGAAGGAGAAGAGTTGGAAAAGGTATTCCTGTTGATGATGAGCTAGACCTTGTGCATATGCATATGTATAGTCCAGATACAGTAACTCTATTTGTGATTTTTGAAGGATCCTCAGTATAGAATCACTCAATGTTCACTTATAATTTATTCTCTTTTAAGTCTGGGGTAATAAAATTCAGATTCATATTTGCTGTTTAACGACATGCTAAAAAGAACAATTTTTTCATTTGTATTAGACTTGTGCCTAAATTTGCATGTGACAGCTCAGGACTTGGGTTTGCCCTCATGTGAAGAGGAGACCTGTATATAATAGTTGCATGATCATGATTTTGGCTCTCAAGTTAGGTTCTCTTTAGTAAAACCACTGCTGGTTTTCTGGCAGGTGAATGTTATGGAGGTACCAGAGTGCAGCTGGGGGTGGATGGGAGCTGAGACCCTCAAAGGAGATGTCTGTGAGAAAACTTCCACCTCATGTGCACAGTCCTTTCTGACTTACTGAGCCTGATGACAGCATTCCCTCTTCCACTGCTTTTGTGGTCATGCAACATCATCAAGGGGTCAAAGTAACTGTTTCACCAGCTATTAAGGATGATAGTGGAAAAGGTTCGTGACCAATACTTCCTTTGAATATTATTTAATTGAAGAGCAGAGAGGATCCTTGCAGTAAGAGATACTTAGTATGCAGAGCATCAGTGTCTGGGTCCATTTCCTTTCATTAGCCTTCCTGGAAGCACTTTCTGTGACTAATGTGACCCTTTTATACAGAGTGGGGTCATGCAGCTTGCACTCCCTGGCAGCACCTGGTTTCTGAAGCAGTGCCACAGCAGCTGTTGCCAGCAGGATGAAGGGGGGATGAGGCGACAAGACTGAAGGAATTGGGGCTCATCTCCCCAGGGGTCTGGCAAGAGGGGGAAAAAATGCAGCTCCTAGGTAACAACAGCAAGCTGACTAGCTTAGGGAAAATGTGGAGTTTATATCCATCTTTGTGGAAACAGGGCCCATTTCTAGAAGGTAGTGCCAAGAGGAAGCCAAAACACCTCCGCTTCAAAGGCAAGATTGGGCTCCCCCTGTGCCATCCCTGCAGATGTGTTCCTCTGGGTGTCTGGCTGATGAAGTGTGCTAGCAAGAAAAAACAAACTCCTACTGTTTGCCACAAATTTAACCTGGAGGTCAATACAATACCTTGGTTTTCTGTGCTCTCAACGTGACATTCAGAACCTACATTGCCCTCAGAAGAGCATGCAGACCCTGAGCTAGAGCTCCAATGCATCTTTTCCTGGTGTTTTTTGTAGAGCCTCAAACATATAGTAGACTCAGCCTGAGTTTTCTCCTGAATTCAACTGGTCCTTGGTCTCCCTTCAGAAATATCATTAAGGTAATTCATTTAAATGCATTTCAAATGACCATTCTCCCTTTTTTGCTTGTTGAAGCTGTCAGAAAAGCATGTCTCTGCGATTGATACATAGGCTTGAAAGGCAAAGGTCTTGTCTCAGGGTTGCTCCTCTTGGGTGCTACAGGTACAGTGCTGAAGTGCTTCCCTTCATAGACGTTTTTCAGTCAGTGCCAGGAATAGCGCTTTTTTTCAGGTCAGAACACATTTTAAAATTAAAATTCAGCCTCATTAGTCGGTCACCGGGGTTGTGATTGTGCACAAAGACTGACTACTGATGTGGATATGGAAAAAAAAGCCTCTGGACAGATGAAAGCTGGTTGTAGAGCAAACACTGAATGTCTAACACAGTGATTTCTTTGTCCTGTGATGTTTTTCTTAAAAACCGTCTTCAACAAAGAGGGTCAGAGAACGCCCGCTCAGTCTGGAAGCAGGGAGGGATATAGGTCTAGGTGAACTATGCAGGCTTGGAGAAGACAGACAAAAAGCCAGACATGACATCATGATAAACTGAATGTAACAAGGGTTTCCAGTGGTATTAATATTAGATGATAATGTTGGAGTGCAGCTGGTAATTAGACAGGACAGCTGCCAAGGCCAGTCATTAGCAATGTTGATCTACTCACTTGAAAACCAGAGAAAAGGTATTGCAGGTGTTTCTCTGTCATTTTTGCTTTGGCTGTAATGGACACAATAGCTCATTGCAGGTAAAAAGTTCACCTTTGTGCATAACAGTCTTGGATTGTTTGAGTTGCCACGGGATGTTCTTATTTCTTACTTGTTGTGTTTGGCCCAGAACTGTAAATCACAAACACCAGGCTGTGTAATTCTGACTTTTATTACATTAATGTATTTTAAGAGCAGGAAATCTATAGACTCTTGGCTCAGTGCAGCAGAAGCAGGGCATGGTGGGTACTCTGTGGTCAGGAATGTTCTCAGAAATATGCCTCTTGCTGAAAAGGTGACCTTAAGATAATCTTTGCTTGGCTTCTAGACTGAGGGAGGAAGGACATCTCAACCTCTTAGCACAGGTGTGAGCTGGGAATGGGATTTGGGTGGAGGAGGAATTTGTTAGTTTGCATAAGAAGGGAGGAAGGGAAGAGTGAAAAAAAAAAAAAAGATGTTAACTTCAGTGCTGAGACCAGCCTGTGGATGCAGGATTCTCTTTACACAGGGTCATTGCAATACTCTGAATTTCATAACATCAACAGTGTAGCTGAGATACCAGTGGAAGGCTCCTGATTCCACACCCTGGCCTTTTCTACTGAGCCCGGGCAGCAGCTTAAGCTCTACCTGCAACCTCTTCAGGAAAAGAAAAGAAATCCCCAAAGTGCACACATTGGTAGCTGCACTGAAGTGTTTCCTCAGTCTCTTTCTAGGCATTAAGCCATTTTACATAAACCTCATGTGTTTTGGGAAGCTCCCCTCCAAGCCCCACTGAGTGCCCGTTATGTCACAGCATGCAAAAGTGGTCTGCACATTGTCAGAGGCTGGAAAAGGTGATCTGTTCTGAGATGTCTTTGGGGCTTGGAACGAGTGGCAGGAGGTGGGTCAGGTCTTGCTCTGGTGAGGTGGTGCCCTGCCCCACAGCCCCCAGCTCCATGGCTTCTGTCAATCATGGCACACTGGAGGTAGCCCTAGTGTCACCTACCTCAGTTCCCAAGAGGCTAAGAGAAGAGAAATTCCTCTTGGAAAGAAGGTCTAGGATGGGCCAAGGCTTGAAGAAGCCTGACCATAAGGCATGTATATTGTCCTTTTACCCTACCTTCAACTTGGAGTTTTACATCACTGCAACCCAGGAACTGGTAGCTATGTGTCTGGTTTTATTTATATCTTTCCTGTCTTTCTGTTTTTCTCCCTTTCTTCTTTTAACTCTCTTCTCATGGAACGTAGAGCCATTCTCAAATGGCTTTAAAGGTTTTCTGTGTTCAATGGGCTAAGTCTATGCTGTGATAAATGATGTTACGTTGTATTTACTTTTTTTGCCAATGTTCATTAATTTTCTATCATTTGCCATATAGTTTGCCATAAAAAAACCTTTTTTGTGTTTTCACCTCTTGAGAATATTTGGTTGGAATTTTCTCCTTTGCATCTATCCTGAGAAAAAGAACCTTGGTTTAGCCCTAGGTTTGAGTGATCCTCATGTAACACGTGTGCAGCAGAAAAATCCCTTGACTTGAGGCTGGCTGCCACCAGAATCCGTATTATAGTGCAAGTGAACTCACGAATGATCATGATCTTCTCCCTGAGCATGTAATTTTCCACTCTGCTTTTGCACAGCTATTTTAATATGGGGAGAGGGAAATCAGAGGAACCAGAGTGTTAAGCACTTGGTCTGCAGGGCCAGGACAGCTCTATGCATTTAGGGTGGCCTCTGGGCCAGACTTTATATTGCTGTGCCTGGAGAGAAAATTCTTCCCCGTGTGCACAGTCTAACCTGAGAGAACCCTGTCCGTGGCATTCAACGGGCTGTGTTATATCTGTGGAGTTGCCAGTGAATACAAATATTTGCAGGAGAGATGTTCAACAAGCATCCATGTTTTCAAAGGCATAAAAAGTGGATTGCTCCTTTGTTTTATTGCTTCTGAATATCCTACCCTGAATGTACTGCTTTCCCTTAACTATGAAAGTGTGCTGGAGAGTCTTGAACATAAGTGTCATGTTACAGCTCTTGATCCTTCTCATCCGAGTTCCCTGCCTGCTCAGGAATGCCTCAGGTAAGTAGCGCTGAGCTGCTGGGGCAATTATACCACTGGGATACCTTTTAACCTTTCTTTTAGCTATCATGCACTGGGAGAATTACACTAAACCAGGTCATAATAGAAATGTTGTGAAATGGAACTCGAGATAAGAGAGACGTGCTCCAGTAAAAGTGAAAGTGGAGAGGGAGAGATGCAAGGGCGAGATTTGAACCGCATCTCCAGGTTCAGCCTCTGAAGAGGAGAGGCAGTGGAAGCTAATGCAGTGAAATGAGCTGTAACAAAGCCACACCAGGAGTTATTCAGCTGTTCACAAGAATTTTAGAAGAACCGTAATTGGGAAATGATGTGAATATCAAACAAAATGTCACTTGACTGGAAGCCTTGAAAAGACGGGGAAATAAAAGAAAATGAAGAAAAAACCTGAATTACATGTCACCCTCTTAGACACACTCTGAAAGAGTTCCCTGCTCTCCACTCAGACCTTTTGGCATGCTATTGTGTAGCATTGTGTATTTCCATGTGGGGTGCTTCTCCTTGAAAGAAATTAAAATGATGGGAAAGCTGACATGTCACGTTAAATAACATCACATGTTTTTCTGTTGGGGAGGAAAAAAAAGGAAGAAGTACTATGCTGAGTTCCAAGAAAATAACTACTGAGGAAACGAATGCAGCAACCAGCTCGGATCCTGTCCCTGGAAAATAGCAGCTGTGCCAGTGCAGGGAAACATGGTCTTTATCCTGGCAGGGTTCCAAAGCAGGCTTGAATTTCTTCTGCATGCTGTTTGCTGGTCACCTGCAGACCAGATTGTCCACTTCTCTGGTCTCACCCAGCTGCCCATAATGATTTTCAAGTTCTAATGTTATAAGTTTTTTCCTAAAATTTGAAATGTGTGTAAAAATATCAGGATTGTTGGCCACCATTTCTGCTCTTGTTAGCTAACATTCACTTTTTCCTTCTAAATTCCCTGTTTGCCATTATTCTCTGGGAATAAGTAATCTTGAAAGCACTTTGGCCCTTTCTTCTTCCTCATCATTATCCTTCACAGGCAGAGAGCATCACTGGGCCCCTTGATGTTCTCCTTAGCTGTTGCAGAAGCATTGTCCTTTGGAGGACCTGCAGCTCCTCTCTCTTTAATTTAGTGTAAGTTTTTGTCTGGAAACACCAAGAAACCACCTGCTGCATGTAGAAACATAAGGACCCTGAGGGTCATTGAGCCCACTGCATGCCTGGAGAGGAAAAGAGCACTAGGGCAGGGTTTGTTTTGAGGTTTACCTGAGTGAAAAAAATCCTCTTTTCTCCTGAAAGGAGATGACAACAGCACTGTGGAGAAATTACCCATCAAGAAGAGAAGAAGAGCAGTCTTATTTTGATTAGGCAGAGTTTCTCAGCCTCACAATACTCCTTCTCATCTCAGATCTTCTGCAACCAGGAGCTTTAAAAAGAGGTTAATACGGCTTTTGCATGCTTTGCTTGCTGGGGCTATATGGAGAAAGAGGGGTGATACAAGGCACTGCAGTAAGATAGCTGTCCAATAATAGATACAGTATAATACTATGCACATAATATTACATACATTAAATGCATTAGTAATAGATACTACATTTTTAGAAATGTTGTTATGCATCTGTCATGATTTGATAGGAAACCCTTCAGGCAAATAATCTTAAGGGCCTGATGAAACAGATATGCAGATTTCTATCTGTAAATTGTGGTGATTGTGATGGAAATTTCCCAATTTGGTTTTTAAAATACTGTTTCATGTACAGTAAGCATAAGAAAAATACTGCCTTGGAGCATCACAGGAAAACAACCAAGTGCCAATCCCTGTTGCATTTTTTCCTCACCTTCATGTCTTCACTACAGAGCTGGGAGACACTTGCCAGCTTCAAAAGGTGGGAGAAAAGTAAATTCACCCTCTTGCTGTGACTATCAGAAAATGAGTTCTGAGAGTAGGATTTTAGGTTTCTGGTCAATATCTTCTTATACTGTCTTTGAATGTATATTCTGGGGTTTTTTAAGTTTGGTTGGGGTTTTTGGATGCTTTTTTGTCTGGTGCTGTTTCTAGTCAGTGAAACATCATCTCTAAAGGCACCTTCCTCTCTTCCCCCCCCCCTACCCCCATCAGGCTGTGCCAGGGAAGAGTTCCATCTGCAAGCACAGGTAGTGTCTGTATAGCCTTGAGGCAAGGCTGGAAGAGACCATTAGGTCGAGCCCAAGCAGTAGTTGCCAGCTGCCACGTCAGAGAGTGGCTGGGCAGGGGTCCCTGTGCCCACCATGTGTCCCTCAAGCACAGAGGGAGGGTGGAGAGGTGACAGGAGGCGACTGGGCTGTCATCACTGTGGGCACTTAACTCCCAAAGAGAGAAGCCAGTCAAATGATGTTGAAGAATTGGTTCAGGTTTAAAAGGCCCAGAGCCATAATTTATTTGGGGAAGCTGCTACTGCAAAAAGAAAGCAATAGGGCAGCTCAGCACTGAAAGCCAGCCTCATGCAACCCCTCAGTTGAAGGTTTTGGTATTTGCATGTTTCTCCCTGCTTTCTTTCTCATTCAGAAGGATACATGAAGCAATGAAGATGATTTGTGGCCTATTCTTATTCCTGCTACAGAGAATAAGTGTTGTTTTCAAGTCTGGGCAGGAGCAGGTCTTGTATCTCCCTCAGCTGTACAGCTCTCAATTGTTTTTCTCCCCTCACTTAAGGATCTCACAGAGGCACACCTCAGGTGTACTTGTGCTTTTATCTGTGGTCTCTGTTATTAACGGGTCTAATAGCTAACATTCTTTTGGATGAGACCTTATTAATCAAAAACTGTCTGCTCTAGTAAAGGTATAATGGTATTTTAAAGCTTTTCTTCCAAGGGCAGAGATTTGCCTGTAATCGTTAACCAAATGTTCACCCGGGGCTCTCTAGTGTGTTGTCAGGCTCTGCCCCTTCCCCTTGCAGAGATGGCTGCTTTTTGGTCGGTCTGAGATGCAAAGGGCAAAATAAAACTGAAATATTAGCTCTGTGTTTAAGCTAAATAACAGTGCTGCTGCTATTCTGAATTCGGTAGCGTTCCCTGAAATAATTTCCTGGGAAAGGGTTTGGCAGACTTTACTTTCCGACTCATACAAATATGAGCTGTTCTTACTGCTTTGGAGTGACTGAATGGAGGAGGTTTGCACACCGTGGTGTGCTTATGATTTCCTTTTATACTTTATTCCTGCATTTTTTTTCCCATTTTAAAAAACATTATAATACACTATTAATTCACTTGAAAAGCACTGTGGTTTTTTTCCTCTGTTATGCTATACAGAGTTATACATCAAATATTACCCTTCTGTGGGTCTCTTTTCTAGCTGGCTGCATGGCAATGCAATTGAGGGCTCGGCAAATACCAGCAAGTAACTCTTGATGTTGCCACAAAGCTCTGAAAAGCTTGTATCAGGATAAAGTGGTTTTCAGCTATGTTTAACTGCAATGCAAAGTGAAAAAGAAATATTGGAGTGTGACCAAACAGTTCCTGATGGTTTTGTTCTTGTGCATCGCATGTGCTGGGGGCAGAAACTGTCCAGTTCTCAGTGCTACTGTAATGGCTCCCTCTAGTAATGCATTGGGCGTTATTACAAATTGAATGGCAGCACTCACACTTGTGAATTGAAGCTTTGCACAGCCCTGGTAGCAAATTCAGCTGCTTTGTATTTTTGTTGAAAAGCCTGGTACAGTGGTGGAGGAGCCCCGGTCAGCAGATTTCACCTGCAGAGGCGGGCAAGAAGCCAGATTTTGGGGAAAGCGGCCCAGATCTGGGCTCTGGGGATGGTGGGGAGCAGCAAGGGACTGATGGTGAATGAAGCAGGCTGCCTTTTGTCATCTGGGTGGCTTCACTCAGCTGGTACCTTGGAGAAGGAGACCTGAAAATAGGCAGTGAAAGGGTGGATCTTTTAGCAGCTTGTTTCCTGTCTCCTGGAGTGATGCACTTAGAAGGAGAGAAATGGGCCTGTAGTTATCTCATGGTGACTCCTCCTGCCCCCCGCTCTGTCTGGCAGTCCGAAAAGCTGGCACTTCCCAGACCAGTGCAGTTGGACACCACGCTGCATTACACCGGGCACCTTGCTGCAGGAGACAAAGACCTGCCTTTGAATGCCCATAGAAAGACCCTGAAAATAGCTGGAAGCATCCCAGGATAAACAGGTGAAATGAATGTGTGGACGTGGGGGTAATATTATAAGAGGATTGACCATATTTATCCAAGGTATGAAAAGCGCTGTTATTCCCAAACAAAGAGGTAACCTGAGGAAGCTGCAGCTGTCAAGGAGGAGCAAATCAAATGGGCTCTCTTCTTCTGTATGCCATGACAAAATGTGCCAGGGGCTTTGTGAGCAAATAGAAGGTAGGGCCCTGAGGCGAACAGCTAACAGTTTAAGGCTAGACTAAACAGTGTGTGTTTGCAGGTAGCAGCCTGCAGGTTAGGGGAAGGGGAGAGGAGATTAGAGAGGAGATAATCTACAGTCCCTAAGGGATAGCACACAGGCTAGCCAGATCAGATGGTTCAGCTATCACAGTAAATCCGTTTGCTGTCTGTCTGGATTACTGTGTGCGTTTTTGGGATGGGTACTGCCTCTGCTTCTGGAGAAGTCTGACCCTCTAACACTCCTGCTTTACAATGTGCTTGGAGGTGGGGCAGCTCTGTGTGCTTCCTGATGAGAAAATACTGTAGACTCTGACCCTGAGGGAGCCTGGAGCAGTGCGGAAAACATTAAGCGCTGAGTATCTGATCAAAATATGCTTCCTATTACCTTATTTTTGGAGCAATATTTGCACACTTAAAAATTATTTTTGACTGCAATGTTTGATCCTGTAGCTGAGACCAATCTTCTGGTGTTTTCTGCTAGGCTCTCAAGTCACCCTTGGAGCTGGGTCATTGAGGTAGATCACAGGTAGAACAATGCTGCCTGTGTTCAGCTAACCTGGTGTAGTGACACGAGCTCTAGCCTGTAATGCAATGCAATGTCCTGCAGCCAAGAGATTTTTATGCCAGTGCAGTTAAATCAATGAACTTGGTAAGTTAGGCTGGTACAGATATTTTTAATTGCACTCCCTACAGACAGCCTCACAGTTCCAATGTCTAATCAGAACTGCAAACTATTCAGAGGAGTTTTCTTTGCAAATAGGGTTATGAGTAATCAATAGCTCAGTGTATGTGTGTGTGCACAAATACTCATTTAGTAATTCTGGCCTGTGAACGCATTCATTAACCTGACTGCCTGATGTTACCCCAGCCTCCCTCCCCTCTTCCCAGACAGGAAAAAGGAATGCATTCATTGATTACACTGCTTTAATTTATTTGCCTAGTTCTAATCTCTGCACAAGATAAGACTGCTGAGAATTGTCAAATTGCATGCTTTAGAGGATTGAAAAGGCCATTTCCTCTCTATTTCCTACATTATATGATAATGCAAGATCCATGGTAGTATTTTTGCTCCCCATGCAAAACATTGGTTAATGGATACAGCTTTTAAGTGTCACTGTTTTGTGCTAGTATGTCCCATCATTAATGCACAAAGAAATTAAATAAATAGTTAATACCAATGGAATACAACTGGACTTAGAGTAAACAAACAGAATTACCTACCTGTCAGCCCTTGTCTTTGGGAAAGGCTGGTCCTGATTGAATAAAGCCAGATTGGTCCTGTTTGATGTATGTCATTTTGATGTTGAAGATTTATTTAATTACAGTTGTTTTAATTCTGTCTCCTGTGAGTTATTGCTGTATTTCTCCCCCCAAGCCCCTTAGTCCAGTGATGCCTATCAGTGACAGATTGCTCTCTGCTTGATGTGCCTGTGGCTCACTCGTGAGAGTAGGAGAACCTGTGCAGCAAACTGATCTTCAGTGGGTGCTGGAGGCTGTCTTTGTTATCAATCCTACAGAACTGTTGGTAAAGCAGCTGCTGGCTTTCACCTGAAGTGGGTTCCATTTTTATTTCAGCAGTGGGAAAGGGAGACAACACTGTCAGTGCTGCAGGTGCAGAGCTGTGGGTGACTGTGGATCTAACAACTTGCTGGGCTTCTGTGCTGGAGTGTGGCATGATGCCCTCTCCAGGAGCCACGGCACTGACAGGCCAGCCAAAGGCTTACACTGCAGAGGACGAATTACAGGGAAAGAGACAAGTTGCAAGAGGGAAAGAGAAATGTGAGCAAAGAGAAGGAGATGAAGTGATGGGAATGTGCAGACAGAGAGAAGAAGGAGCAGCAGCAAAGGCAGCTGGTAGGGAAGAAGGAGTAACCGTCCATGACCTCAATACTCCCAACAACATGGAGTATCCCAGGGCTCCAACCTTGGCACCCACATGGCTCCAGGAAGCTGGAGATGAAGGTGTGGAGGAAGCATTGTGCTCTGTCCTTCCTTGGAGGATGATTTGGCATTCATTTCACTGTGGGGAGCATTGTGGTGTGGCTAGAGATCTTCCCCCTTCCACCCTGCCTGCACCATGTAACAGCTAAAAATTGTCCATGAGGGCACTGGTGTTGTGCTTCAGCTTATTCTTGCAAAAACCTTTTCCTGACTTGGCCATGAGTAGGCCCTCTTCCTAACCTTCCCTAATGCTGGGGTTTTCCTAAAGCCCAAGGTGTCCTAGTCTGGGTCAAGGGGAAAGGGAGGGGGGTGCGTGGTGAAGTCATAACAGTGTTCCCCAACTTAATTTTCTGTCTCCTTATTGTAGGTGCCTCTCATCATTGTTTTTCCCTACATGGATCTGAAATGCAGTTGTGTTTCCTTTCTGGAAATGATGAGGGCTGGCTGTTTCTGAAGTGGTAGAACAGTACCGCACATTGTGCTGGTGGGACCTGGGAGCCTTTCATCAGATTAGGTCCATCTGGAGAGTTAATGGGAGGTCCTGCTTAACCTTACAACCCAGGGAAGAGACTTTCTGCACTGAACTGGTGAGGAAAATGATGAGGAAGCTGAATACCCACAGAACCTCTTGCCTTATCCCCCAGGTCACAAACTGCACAGGGCTCAGACAGTAGAGGGCTTCATTTCTGGTTGACTCCAGTGCTCAGATAAGAATACCTGCATGCAGAGAAGTGCTACACTACTGTGACATGGGAGATTTATTTGTCAAAAGTGTCCTGGGTATTTCTCATCAACTCTAAAGTCGTGTCAACAGCCCTAAAGTTATTTGTGTTTTTTGCTTTTTTTCCCTAAGTGGAGGTAAACTAAAAATCAAAGCAGAAATGATGTCTCCCTGCCAACACTTGCTGTGGTCAGCCCAGGTGCATGGTTTTGAATGTACTGATGGCTATGGTATGTGACAAGCCCTCCTGTCCTCAGAATGGCTGCGTGCTCTGGGGAAACACAGCTTCCTCCTGAAGGCTCTCAGAGAGCAAAAGGGAGAGAAGGGGAGAGTGTTGCAAACACCATTTACATATCTGGGAGGTGAGCTCATCCTCTTCTGTGCTAATGGGAATCGAGAGGATCCATGAAAAACAATAAATTCAATTAGTCTTTTCTAAAGGTAAAGAAAGCACTGCTTGCCTCTGGTAATAGGCTTAGAGGAGGAGGAAGCTGCATTGCTAATGTGCTGCAAGTGTGTAAACATCTCTCTGGTTTGTAAATGCCATTTCTTCCTTTAAAGCAAAATTCCCACATTTCTGAGTTTCTAGCCTCCTGACCAAGGTGTGTGACTTCTGCTCATCAATTTCCACTGCTGGCTGAATGACAGATACCCCCCCGCATTTGGGGGGTATCCACCCACCACCAGCTAGACACTTACCTAAGGAAGGAAATTGTTTAGTCTAAGAATTAACTCCTCTATTTCCCTCTAATTGCAGCAACTCTGTGTTGGACAGATGGCCAGGTCTCTGCATTATGTCAGGGAAGTTCTGCTTATTTGTCTCTGCACCAAACTTTATTACAGCTCTTCCAGACACATTTATTTTAAGTTAGCTTAGACCACTCTGGTGCTGCATCAGAATAAGACACATCTTCACAACAGCACCTCCTGCTTACTCGCTCTGTCTGTAAAAACCTTCCTGCTGCTCCTCAAGCAGACTTTGCTTGATGTTTTACTCCCATCTAGTGCTTTTTATTAAAACTGCTGGTGCTGTGTTTCTGACATGGGACTAGTCTGAGCTGATCAAACATCACCTTATTTCTAACCTAGGTGTTCATCAAATTTCTTTCCATCTGGCTATGAACATCCACAGCTCTTTGATCCTCTCTGGTGTAGTGGAGGTACAGGAAGCAGGGAGATCCCTGCAGACTTTTGCTTCTGTAAAAGTCTTTTGTGTCTTTCATTTAAAAGGCGCTTCTTTCATGATTGTATTCTTGTCAGAAGAATCTTGACGCTTAAGTTTGTTTGAAGCAGGTTTCTTAAATACATTCTTGTTGATATTGATGGCAATGGGAAGGCTGCTATATGAAATATGAGTGGTGTACTTCAGTGATCCATATTGGGACCAGTGTTATTTAATATCTTCATTAATGATACAGACAGAGGGGTCAAGTATACCCTCAACAGATCACACCAAACTGAGTGGTGCAGTTGTCACACCTGAAGGATGGGATGCCATCCGGAAGAACCTAGATAGGCACAAGAAGTGGGTCTGTGGGAATCTCAGGAGGTTTAACAAGACCAAGTTCAAGGTGCAGTACCTGGGTCAGGGAAACGCCCAGTATCAGCACAGGCTGGGGAATGGACAGCTGGAGAGCAGCCCTGCCCAGAAGGACCTGAGGGTGCTGGTGGATGGGAGGCCAGCAATGTGCATTCAGCCTAGAAAGCCAGACATGTCCTGGGCTGCATCCAAAGCAGCGTGGCCAGCAGGTGAGGGAGGTGACAGATATCTCATGTGCCTGCATCACTACAGACAGTGGGAGAGCCCCAGGGTTAATAAGCTGCTGGGCCCAGAGGAAGCTGGTTTTTCTGTCTGTTTGTGCATTCAGTGTGAGACTTACATAAATAAAAAACACTGAACTCTTCCCGGGAGTAGCTGATGACCAAGAATGGGTCACCCTCTGCAGGTCGGTGTGTCAGAGTTTTCTGTTGGTGGCACCCCCGTGTGGGAGGGAGGTGAGCATCCAGGGCAGCAAGGTGCCGGCATGGTCCCAGTTGTGTGTTATTTGTGTGCTGTTAGTTCCTTGCTGTAGCTGTGGTTTGTTCTTGGTTAGCACGTTGATGACAAGGGCATTAGGGGAGGTGGTCACGTTGTGTGGTGGGGAAACCGGCAATAAAGCCAGACTCCTCAGGTGGAGGGTGCTGTGTTTTAAAGCAAAGCAGCTTCATGTGGGTTAGTGCTGCCCTGGTGGGGATCCTGCACAAATCTCAGCTGTGCTGCCCAAGTATTGACATCTTTCCAACCTGGCTTCCTCTCTACTCTGTTCTCTCCCACTGTTTGTTTTCTTCTCCATCAGGGCTTCATGGAGCAGGCTGATCATGGAGTACCCTGATGTCTTCACATGTCTCTGATGTCTCCACTTGTGGCTACTGATAATTCTGCTGGTGTCCTTGGTGTTGAACTTTCAGCCATGCCGAAAATAAATGGTTCCTCATTTTGCGCCCATTGCTGAACTGCACTGAGAGGTTTTGCCTTTCCTACTGAATTTCTACGGTCTGTTGCTCTCTTTCTGTCCAGCTTGGATTGACCCAACCTCTGTTTTTTGCTTAGCTATCAGCTGTTTTTTGCTGAGTGCTTTGTTCCCCTCTGGCACCCTCAAAGAACCCTTCTGCTACCAAAACCTCAGGCTCACTTCCATTTCTGGGTGCTGCCACTGCACTGACCCTAAATTTTCTCCTCATCTTTCTTTTTCCTTCTCTACATTCCCATTTCATTTGTCTGCCAGCAGGATGCACCCTGCTCTGTTTTCATTCCCTTATTCTTCCAATGAATATCTAGACAAAACTGTTTTGCTCTCTACATAGTATGATGTGGTCTGCTCTCTTTTTCTTTTTTTTTTTTTAACCTTCCTTCCCTCTCTTCATGGTCAGTTAAACGACATCAATGAAACTTCAACTCTATTCCATGTAGGAGCAGAGACCATATTGCTTAAAGCTATAAAGCTCTGTGTTTACTTAGCATAGCAAAGATAATTTTTGCAAGTAGGTGGCGAGACTGCAGAATAAGAGTACTTCCAACAGCAGAAAATGCACAAAGGCAGGAAAAATATTAAGGAATGTTTACAGGCAGATAAATATCAAATACAATGCACTGATTAATATTCCAGTGGGATGGACTTTGATAAACTGGCATGGCATTCTGCAGGTTTTATTTTTAACAGATGGGAGAGAAAAAACAACATTTGGTCTAGAGCCTCTATCTGTCTGAGTGAGGTTTTGCTCATTTTGGGGGCTGCAGCTATTCTAAACATGGCAACTTGATTTAATTAGCTGACTAGGATCCTGCTTTGTCAGTGCTTTTTGTTATTGTTGCTTTGTTGATTTTTTTCTTGTTGATTTTTATTTTTTTGCCTAAATGCACTTTCACAAAACTGACAGTACCCAGAGCTCCCAGGCTTCTCTGGCCAAGTTTCTGTCTGAAATGTGCAAACAGAATAGCTGACGAAATAATACACATGTCCATGCTGTAAACCTCTCTCTTCCCTTTTTTTAGGGAAAATTGAATATCTATTGATTCATCGTTTCTACCAGATGGGGAGCACAGCAGTAATTCCTTTGTGTTTTTGAAAGCAGTATCTTTCACAGAGTTTGCTTCGGTTGACGAGTTATTTTCCCTCTGATTTGAATCTGTCTTTAATGTGTTCTGTTGGGGTATTGACTACGCGAACAGACAAGCTCTGATTGCATCTCTTGCATGGCTGCCAAGGTCCTGCAATGAGCAGAGAGCTGATTTAGTCTGTTCCATTTGAAAGCTCAAGACTTCCTAAGGATGGAATAAAAAGCTCTAGGTCCATTAAGCAGAGAAGCTGATTGTGATGCCTAGGACAGATGCAAAGGCAGTCAGGCTAGACAACAATGCTATGTCCTTTGAGCATATTTAAGTTTGGCACCATAAAAGGGCTCGTGCCAAGTCCATCTGAAATGTTTGAGGATGTTCTTACTGAAAATGGTCTGTTGACCTAAATATGAGTTCCAGTTACAGCACAAATCCAGCATTATGGTTCTTCTTTTTCTAGCATGTTGTGCTGAGCTAAGCTTATGCTTATAGGGGAGAAGACGGGAAACAAACTGGGCTTACTAATTTTATATTGCATTAATGAAGTAATATTAAGTTGCAATATCAGCATCTCCCCAACTATGCAGAGTAGATACCACACAGAGTGTTGAACCAAAGGAATGGTTTTGGGAACCTGTCTGGCCAGTTCTCCTGAGCCTTGTGTGACACACGTCCCTGAGTGTCTGTCCTTTCTGTTGGCTAGTTTCAATCTCATTTGAAATGGACATCAAAGTCCCCAGATAGCAAAGTCCCTGTTGATAGGCTGGGACCAACCAATGAAAAAAAATCAAGAAGGTTTCAGCAGTGCCTCAGTGTGTGTGATTGCTGGCCAACAAGTGTTTTCAAATCAGCTGCCACAGATGTTTCACTTTGTTAGCGATATCAGAGGCAAATGAGAGCAGGCAGAAGCAGTTACTCCTCCTTGAAGGAGAAGAAACTTTATGGGATATATCCCAAATCCAAAAAGATTTTTGGATTTGTGATATATCCCATAAGATAGGGGAAGAAAGTTTGACAATTTCTGCTGTGCACAGATCAGCTATTCAGGTATTTGGTTGCATTTTTCTTTTGCAAAAGTTCTGAATTGTTACTTTTGTTTGCTTTTTAGTTTTCTGGTTAATTTATTTAAGATTAAAAGTTGTTAGAAAAGTCAAGCAAAGCAGATTTTTTGTCCAGGGGTTTTCTCCTCTGCATATTCCAGATAGCCCCCTTCTCCTGTGAAGTGTTCCCAATATAAAAACCAAGACAACAGGTTGCTGGCTGAAGAGCAGGTTTTCTGCAGGGATTGGAACCATGTGTGTGAACAGTGAGAGCTACAACAGTGCTGAACCTGGGGAGAAGGTCACAACAGCCCCACCACCATGCATTGCTCATTTAGTAGCTTCAGACACAGCCATCCTGCCTACTCTGCGGTTTTGTAACGCACTTGAAAACTATCACTGCGTATATTTGCATATATTTACACATGTATGAGAGCATATGCCTTGTTTTCTGAACACGGGGACATTCATTGCCTGGACTCATGTGCTTCATGGCAAAAGCATCTGAAACCCACTGCCAGCATCTGGCTGGTACCAAGAACACCAGGTACTCACTGTCGAGTGTGGGAAGTGCTCCCTTAGCTCCAGCACAAAACCCCTTCTAGTTACAGCAGCTTCGTCAGGCAGAGGGGTCATGCATGCTCCAATTCTTTTCTGCTTATCCACACTCTGGGTGACTCTTTTTAAAAACCCAAGGATCTCCTCCTACCTGCACAAATGAGGATGGGAAGAATGTTTTGGGCTCAAACACGACCTCCTTCCTGGCAGTTAGGTCAGAGAAATATAATATAACTGTATCTTGGCCCTTTGTATGCACAGTAATTAGACTTTAATTAAAATATCAAGCTCTGTTATTTTTTCTGCAGACAGCTGCCTCAGTAGGTCCCCAAGAGAAGAGCAGAAGAAACTAATGAAAAGGAGCAGGACTGTGTAGTGAAAGCACTTTCAGTCTGGAGAACTCTGGCTTTGCTGGCTGGAGAAGGCTGCAAATGCATAATGAATGAGGCAGGATGCTGCAGAAAGACATAAAATGGTCTCAGAGGGGACGCTTGACGCCTTTGTGGAGAACTAAGTTCTACAGCTTGCTCAGCCACAGACTTTGTCTCTCTCCCATAAACAGAAAAATTGACCACAAAGTGCATGATTCTCATTTTCTTTATGTCCAAGGTAAGACATACAGGAGTTCTGGGGATTTTTTTTAAGAAGAGGTAACTGCAGAGGCAGTTGGTGGGACCTTTGGCTGCTGAGTTACAAGAAAGCTCAGTACTCCGGAAAATGGGGGTCTCAGTCTCATTATTCAAAATTTGCAGGTGCTGTTGTTAGGCCTATACTTAAGTTTTCCCATCTCTTAGCCTTCTGTTGCTAAACTGAGGAAAGTAATTCTTAGATATCCTAAACAAACTAGAAGGAATTCTTAGTATTTGTAGAGTACAAGATGCTGCAGTGGGAATAATTGGAAGGAAAGCACAAATTTTTTTCTGAGGCAGGATTTAGGTGACATAAAGTAAATAAGGATAAGGGATGTGTATTATAGTAGCAGAGCAGAAATAAATAAAAATGTTTAGCTGCTCACTGAGGAAGACAGGGGCTTTGTGTAAAAATATCATCTACAATCACATAATTAAAGACCGTATTTTAACTCGAAGCTGAAGTAAGAAAGCTGTGTGGGTGGTTTTAGCTCTTACATTTCTTAGTCACTGGGTTTCTGCTTTAATAGGTAGCTTTTCAGATGTAGTTGTGTTTGTAATGGCATGGTAATAACTTCCATAACATAAGCTTTACATCACATTAAAAGCACACATCTTACTTTATGCAGCTCAGTAAACAAAATAATCCGCTTCTCTTATTGACACTCATCTCCTTCCTACATCCGTATCTGTTTGTCACCCCTGTGCTCTCTGGGACAGGACACGTGGGCCAGTGTCATGGGTTTCCTGCAGTTTTATCCAACACCAGTTTATCCAACTGGCACTTGAGCCTCCCCTCACTGCCTTTGGACCTGCACAGCCCCTCACAACAGATGTCAGCTGACAGTTTCAGAGTTGATGCTTCAGTTGCCAGCCTTGCTCTCTTCCCAGCTTTTGAAGCCTCCATGGCATCCAAGGATTGCACTGGCATGTCTTTGCTGAACTTGATGTCTAACAAGTACTGATGTCTACTGAGTACTGGCATTGATTATTTTATTTATTTTTTTTTTTGTTTTGCATCAAGTGCTCCTGAGTTCTCCCATTTAATACCACTTGATTGGAGTTTGTGTTTATTTTGTGTAGTTTTCTTGGCATGCATTGCCTTTGTCCAGCTGTGGTTTGTTACAATGATATATGATTTCTCTTCACTTCCCTTACAGGGAATAAGGAGTGATGAAGAAACAACTCTGGCCACTCACCACCACCCCACTATTGTACTTTCCAAGGACATGGAGTTGTGTGCACCTGCAGAAGGGAATGGTGCTAAATGCAGGAAACCTGAAGCCAGGACATGTTTTACACCATGGCACCTAAAATGCAGGATCGTAAGAAATGTTTGCATTTTAAAATGTTTTATCTTATGTCTAAAGGACAGTGTTTCTGGCAGGGGAAAAAATATATAAGAGCATTAAATTGCTTTCTTTGCAGGCAATTAAACAATGAAGCCAGTATGAGGCATTTAAATAATTGTAACAGATGTTTATTGCCTAGTGCTGTTTATTGCATCCTATTATTCCCTTTACCTACAGGAGCGAAGAACACATGACAAACTATACCATAAAAGAAATTCTTTACTGCTTTGTGAGCAATGTGGCTGTTTCTCTGACTTCTTAATTGAATCACCTTGGGAACGAGTTGGCAATAAATAGTATTTGGAGAGCAGGCAAGTGACAAACTGCCTGAAGGAGCAGCAGCAACTGGTGTGCAAAGACCTGGGGCTGGCGGTAAATACCTCTGAGTAAACAAACTGTGGTGGAGCTGCTCCAAGAGTGATGCTTGGCTCACTCTCATTAACGATTTCAGTGCCTCCCAAGGCTGTGTGTTTCTGGAGACCCTCCTTGCCTGAAATCCATTTTGTGTGCTCCATTGAGAGAGGACAGATAAGATTCTAGGTTCTTGGATGGACTTTTGATAGGACATCTGTAATCTCATGTTACTACAAACCTGCTGTGTGGCTTTATTTCCTGCAGCCCATCCCAATGAGGTAGGGAAACATTTCAGTTTGCCCAAGATGTCACATCCAATGTAGGGGTGGATGTCCTCAGCCAGGCCAAAGGTGCACAGAGCCCCACTGCTTGTGATGACTTCCAGAAATAGCCTCTGGGGGATGACTAGGAAGTGATGAAGGACAAGTCTGTGTGTGTTTTTTCCCCCAGACACTCCGCAAATATTGATTTTGCAGAGCCAGATACGTTTTCTATGTGTTTAATAATGTATTTATTCAACCAGGTAATTAATCTGTGTCTTTATCAGTGATTTCTTTTCATCCATTCTTCCCCTGAAGAATGTCCTGTGGACATTTAGTGTTCAGAGTAGTCTGTGTAAGGCTGTAGGATAGTAAATGCTCTAGATAAACCCATAAGCTTCCTCAGCTAGTAAAAAAAGGCTCTACCTTCTCAAAGAAAAAAAAATCTTCAGCAACACCCCTCCCAATCTCAAACTCCCAAAGTCCTGCAGAAATTTAAACTCTTGCCTAGTATCCCTCCTGTTGTCCTATTCCCTGCCATTGACTAAAATCTGAGGGGTTTTTCACTGAGTTTTTAATTTCAGCTTTCTGGTTCAGTTCAGCCAAAGCTGTTTTGTGAATTCAGGTCAAATTTGGCAAAATTTGAGAATTTTCAAGAGTCTAAAGACATATTTAGATTTTTTTCAGGAAAATTTCAATTTTTTTAGCTTACATAACATGTGGACACCAAGTTTTGGTGCTGTAAATCATGAAAGAAAGAAAACCTTTGTTTGCCCAGTGCCCTTTGCAGGGAGGAAAGTGGTTCTAATGGTTTCTTCCTCACACCCTTTTCCTTCCTTTTTTTCTCTCTCTGCCATTTTGATTTGCCATTTTGACTCTAATGACCTCTTAGACCCTGCTCGTTTCTCGTTGTCTGCAGCTCCATAGAGCTTACTGTTTATGTTGCTTTTTTTGTGTGTTGGATCCTGTGTCTTATTCTCTTCCTTACCCCTAGAATGAGTTTTCTCCAGCTCCAGGTCTCCACTTTAACAGGCTATTGGTGAGTTGTTTGTAGTTGTGGGATCTCCAGGCCCAATCTGTGTCCCTTGTGTCACCACCCCGTGCCAGCACTCCTCTACAGCCCCTCCAGTGTGTACCCCTCTCAATGCCTCTGTCCTCTCTAGTGCATCTTTGCCTTAGTGTGGTACATACCTCGTTCTTTATAGAAAAACTGCTTGTTGCTGTCATCTATCTGAAAGTACTCTTCCATCAAGCCAAGCTAAACAGAAGTAAAGCAAATTGTCATCAGAGAAGCAGCTGTTACAGATGAACTGGGCTCTGATGATGTTTCCAAGTCGCTCTGGTCTGCTGGTACCTGCCCTTTCCCGGCACAGCGTTTCACCCTCAGGCAAGCTGCTGTCACACGTGTGACCTTCACAGGGGCTGCAGCAGAGACATGGCTGGCTGGAATGCGGGCAGGGTGAGGAGGAGGGGGAGCAGAGGAGAATCAGCCCCAGCTGCAGGATGTGGATCAGTGCCTCTGCTTCTCAGGGTAATCAGGAGCTCTTATGAAAAGTCCTGTCAGTTTGTCAGAAACCCTTCAGCAGGTTTTGATCTACAGCTTGTCCTGGCAATGTGAGTGGGTAGCAGATGATAGCTGAACTGGGAGTTCTTAAAGTTTCTTTCCTCTCTCTCTCTCTTGATTATTGAAATAAGCCTTCACTGGAAAAGCTGAATGGCTTCCCAGATGCCTGTGGAAAGATGATACTCTTTTCTTAAAGCTAAAGAAATCCCAGTGTAATAGCTCAGCTCTGATTTGGGGTCACTCCTGGATGAGGCACTGGGCTTCCTTTAGAAACAGAAATCACCCCACATGAATAGGGATGACAGAATAATTTAGAGAGGAATTGTCTATGTAAAGATGAGGACAAGCTGAAAGGGCTCCATTTGGAGGTAGCCTGCACCTGCCTGTGCAGCTCTGAAGGGGATTCTCTTCATTGGAGGGTCTTGGCCATAGCTTCTTTGGATACATCTAGTATCAGAGCCTTACCTGCCTCTGTATCTCTGGATCATCCCCACAAACAGCATGACACCTCAGGGAGAGGTGAGTGCTGTGTGCTGAAACCAGAGCAAGTGTTCATGCAGTGGTGGAGCCTGGAGTCCTGTTCAGCGCAATTAGGTGAGCCCTGGTCTCGCCTTGTCTGACCAAACTCAGTGGTGGCACCTGGGGACTAAAGGGTGAAAGAGCCATCTTAACCCTTGGCTTTCTCATCTCCACCTTTCCCATAACTTGCTAAAACGAGCCTTCTGTCATTTCTCCCTTAAGTGAGACTCTTAGCAACAACCTTTTGGTACATTAGAAAGCAATAATCAGATCAGTCTGCCTTCTCGCTGAAGCAGAACGAATCCATGGCTGTGTTCCCAGATGTAAACAAAGGTAAACAGATGTGGGACTGTGGTCATCTCCTTCCCAGCAGGAGGGATTATCAAAAAAACTCCATAAATAATGAAAATGTAAATGGGGCATAAAATTCATTTTTAGATTAAACTGGAAGCCCTTTGTACACCCCCTATCCAGTTTAGGTAGAGAACAATGCCTGGCTCACCTTATAAAATTAATTTTCTTCTTGGTGAATATTTTAAAACTTTGAATTCTCAAGAATTCCCTTGTCATATTTGATTGTTTGTTTTCCCCTTGTTTTGTTTGCTGGCTACTTAAAATGAAGAGGCTTTCTTACTGGCAATTACCTTTTTCATTTTTTTTTTCTTTTTTTGCTATTTAGAATGCTCTTACTCTGCCAGATTTCTCAGCTGCACACTATCCCCTTTCCCAGATTGCATCCCAACCTTTTAGGCACCAACTCGTGCTTGTATTTGTGTTTTCACAAGCAGTATCAGTGTAGCAGCCAAGAGGGAAATAGAAAATAATATAAATTTGAGGCCAATACAGCTGCATTCTCAGTTTATGTCTCTTCATTGGACATAGAGAATGGTATGTGTTATTATTTCCTATCTACATTGTTATAATCATTGCCATTTGCAGGTTATTTTAGAGACTGAACCTGTCTTCAGGGAAAAAAGAACCAACAAAGCAGAACAACCCACCCTCCTTCTGTACCGCCAGTCCTGACACAAAATGTGTTGTGCTGGATTTTATACTGAAAAAATGACTGCCTTGAAATCAAGGCGGGGCTGTGCTGTGGCTGAAGTGCTGCTGGGTGCCAAAAGCCTCTCTGGAGAGTGTCTCCAGAGCCTCTCTGTAAACCCCTCTGGAGTTAGGTGAAACTGGGTTTCCCTCACCTGTGCAAATACACTGCCTCTTGTTTGGGATGGGGCGGCTGCCTGAGCTCCTATTCCTGAGCTTTAGATGAAAATCATGTCAAACTGGGGATGCTTCTGCCATACGTCAACATAGCAGTAGATTTGATTTTTTTGTTGACTGAAAATGGTATCAGGGAACCCCTGATGACTGAAGGCAGATCCCAGAAGACCTCGGGCCAGCCTTCAGGAGGAACCTCTGCTGGAAGCCAAGCACTGGGCAAGCAGTTCATGTGCTTTAAAAACAACCCCTTGAAAAGCATTTAGGCTGCATTCAGTGCTGCCATATCATGAAGTCCTACCTAGCTTTTTGTAAAAGGACAAAATATAACTGCACAGAAAAGCCTTGGTAAAGGCACCTAGACCCGAGGCTGCTGTTGTGAACTTGTTGAAATTTGTTGGGGAATGATGAAATAGCAGCCAAAAGACTACTCCATCATATGACTCTTTTTAAAAAATAAATCTTAGAGTGAGGTTTCCTCTTTCCCACGAGTAATGTGGGTTTCCACTTGCTTGGAGGGTCAGCAGTGGGGCTGGCTGCTCCCAGGTGTCATTCCCACGGGCACAGAGAGCTCCCTCCCTGAGCCTCCAGGACAGCAGGCACCACAGGAATTCCCAGACATGTCTGCCCAGAGGTGCATCCTCCCTGCCATGGCCACGGATCTGCGCTTGCCGTGGCCACGAGTGTCATTGCTGGCCGCCAGCCTGCCCCGGGAGCATTCCCCACAGCTCCAGCAGCCAGGACCTGTCATAATCCACAAGATGAGAAGCATGACTGCCACATTTCTACTGCAGCATTATGGATTATAACAATCCTATCCCTTAGGAAATAGTTCCAAATTTATTTTCTTTCAAAACGGACAGAAAAGTGGAAAATTGTGGCTATTTCTGCGGAATACAAATTAAAGAAAAAGCAGTTTGGAAACACCCATGAGTTTTGACAATATCAAGTTGTTCAATTTTTGTTCTTTTTTTTGGTCACGTCCAAATACTAAATGTTTTATACAGTGTTTTAACAATTTTAAAATATGACAGCAGGCAGAATGTAGCCCAATAATCTGATGAATCCAAATTATATATTTAAATATTACTGAAACAAACTGTGGCACTTGAAACTGCACTCCAGCCCCCATCCAAGATTCCTCTTTCTCAAATTTATTTGAAGGTAATGTTCCTGTGAAAATATCTTCATTAAAAAAAAAAAAAAAAGAAAAGAAAAAAAAAGAAAAAAAGAATTTGTCTATTTTTTTGAGAAAACTTGTCTGGTTTGCTTAAGCATCCCTAGTACACTGTATTTTACATTTTATCTTTACAAAAACTGGTAAGGATGCTGCCTCTGTAGGAGAGATTCCCTCTCATGAGTGAGTAGGGAAACTTTTTCTTTGGAATGGGGAGAAAATAAAAACCAGTTTGATCCAGACCAAAATGACAAAGTTCTATTTTACTCCTAATGAACTGAACACCACTGATTGCTGCTTGGAACAATAGAAGTGCTCTTTCAAATAATTTAATTTTATTTCTATTCTGAACATCCCCTGGCAAAAACAAGACAAATGCAGCAAATGCTGGGTTTAGACACATTTTGCAGGTTGTTGTGGGTTATGATTGCCTCTTCATGTATATAACTGAATGTGAAATCACCTCTTCTGCTGCTTAGAGCACTTGGAGAACCCCTTATGAGTTTAACCTCATCTTTCATGGGAGATTATTTGCACCCTCAGGTCCGTGGAGACTCCCCTAGCAAACACCATGAATCAGACAGTACCCTGGGATGGAGAAATGCCATCTCTCCAGCTAATGGTTTCCAGTATTTGTAAAGCAATTTAATGTTTATTGGAACAAAGTCTGGAACATAAGTGTTTCTCCTCTGAGCTGAGTGCCCCCACCAGATGACAACTGATCTGGCTCATTGAATGTTTTAGTCTTTGTGGAAATCATATCAATTCCAGCAGGAGGAGAAAATGAAGTAAATTTACCCCTTAGTGCCCAGAGCTGTGCTGGAAATGCTGCTCTCTTGAAAAGCTCTGGTCCAGGTCCCCTCCTCTACTCTGGCAGACCTTATGCCAGGTTTGGGGTTATGCAGTCATTGGATTTCACTTTTTTGGATTTATAGGGGCAGTATGGGAGGGATGAAAAGGACTCCCTGATATTTTTAAGGGAGAAGCAGGAGATTTAAAATATTGTAATGCTGGCAAGTGTCTGGTCTACATGCAGTCCACAGGGCTTTCTCCTTCCCTTGGATGCAGAGACACAGTGGAACTCCCATCATGGTGTGCCAGTCCTAGACCCTTTCCTTCTGCATTTCTGCCTTGGCTGATGCCTGGATAAGCCAATCTCTGCAGCCTCTTTAAGTGATGTGATGAAGAGGATGATAAAGAAAGGTTTGGTGCCAGGAAGAAAAACAGGTAAGTGCTGATTTAATGTCCCAGCCTCTCTCATTTTGAGTCACAGGAAGAGAAAGTGGAGAGGAGGGTTGCATCCCAGGGATGAAGAGTCATGGTGCTGATGCTGGTGCTGGAGGGGAGTTTCTCACTGGAGTGAGACTGATGGCTAATGACTGGCATAAGGGGCTGAATAGATCAGACAGTGGTGCTCAGTACACACTGATAAAATTCCAGGGAACTGACCTGCATTGTCCTGTGTCATTTTTTTAGTTTGTGTCTTAGGAGATCTGGAGGGAGAGGGACAAATTATTTGTTTGTACTACTAAAAGCTTATTATAGTACAGTGGATTTACACACTGCTTTGCAAATTTAGCTGTGTTCCTTACCCTCTAAGTCTTTCATAGAAAATCCATTGAATAAACTCAATTAATTATTTCGAGTGGAACAGTGGTGAGATGGGAACCATCTAACCCTGTCCTTAAAAGTGATTTTATAGCTACATGAGGTGAATTTGAAGCATTATGCTTATTTTCTTGCATGCCTAAAAAGCTGAGTTTTTTGTATGTTACCTTTGTCATGAATATTTTTGCGCCAGAAACTGTGCTGCTGTTAGGATCTGACCCCTGCTCTGTCTGACCAATAGGTCAAGTAACTAATTTCTTCCCTGCACACAAAAATGCCTTTTCTTGCCTGCATGCTTCTTGTTAGTACCTCATCTGAGAGAAACATCTGCTGCTTGCTTAGTTTCCCGCTTGGATTAGGACCTCCTTCTTATTCTGACTCAGATTAGGAGGAACACCTCCAACATTTCTGTATACCTAACCTCTGGATGTTGCCTGCCTGTGGATTTGAAAGTGGTGGGGCGAAGATCAGGGATGTGAGGTGGGCCTCTATGGCAATCCTGGATGTGCAAAGGCTGCTGGATGGGAAGTTTGGCACACAGGAGCTTGTGCAGTCTCCAGCTCTCATTCTCTGCCCTCCCACCTGCTGTTCTATTGTGTGACCTTGCCTTTCAGCTATAAGAAAGGACTGATCACCCTCTCTCCTCCCTGCTTGCCAGCATTGCTGGAGTGCAGTTTTGGCTAAGCACCATGACAAACCCTTGCTCAGGCCAAGCAGGGAGGAGAGGACCGAGCAGATGTACTACACAGGATTCAATTTTGCCAGCCTCAAGAACACGGAATAACAAAGATCTGGCACTGAACTTTAAGCAGTGATTATTTTAGCCTTTGTAAGGCTGTTGCCCTAGGCCATGTCCTGCTTGGATGGTGCCAAGGAAGGCTCTTCTTGTACTGCTCAGAGACCATGGTTGAGTACTAAGGTCCTCAGCAGCTTTAAGCTAGCAAGACCCCCAGATATGACCGCAGAGCAGCCATGCTGTAATGAACCTGGACTTGGCTTCCCTGCTTACAGAGGCCTTTCCTCTGCCTTAAATAGAGAGAAAGGGATTTGTGTCCACTTAGGGGAAAGGCATATTAGCTCGGGCCCACCTTTGTAACAAGCTGCTGCCAAATCTGGGTCACGTTCAGATACAGCAGCTAACCTTGTATTTGGAGCCCACCTGTAACATTAATGGAAGTGTTTCATTTAAAACAGCATGGAACTGGCTAGCAATGCTTGTGAGAAACATCTCGTGCTGTTAGCAAGCACTGGTGCTGCTGGGAAGGGATTCATTCTGCTGGCTCTGGGAGGCAAGGAGCTCATTGCTTTTTTGGAGGAACGAAGTAACAGGGGAAGGGAGTTGGCAGCCAGACAGAGACAAAAGTCTTGTATGTGAACTCATAGATCCTCTTGGGTTCGCAGTCTGGTTGCAGGGATGGCAGGATTGAGGTACATGCTGACGGGGGCTGGGCACAAATAGGAATTTAGAGCCACCACCACCCACAGCCAGCATTTGAGCTCTGTGTCCAAACCTGATGCTCTAAAGACACCTTGAGCCCAGTGTCTGCCCAATTAGAAGAAATAATGCTCTATATAGGGATGAGCTCTGTGGAACCCCTGGGCTGGACTTGCCCACCTGATGCACTGTATTACCAGGCTTGCTGGTCATGTGAGCTGAGACATGGAGCTATGAGCAGCAGCAGCAGCAGCAAATGTTCCATTCTTGTCTTCTCCTCCTGGTATGGTGGCCCTTGAGTTTGAACCAAAACTTCTATAAAGATACTGACTTTTTTTTTTTAATTCCGTCACTCCAAAAGATTTTATATCGCTGTGATTTATATAAATTGGGAGGTATATCTTCCTAGTGTTCTTTCTTTTCCATCTTTAGGGCTTTTAGAGCTACATTACAGCCAAAAAGAAAGAAAAGGAGAGACAGACATTAATTTACAGGAAAAAGAGGTCACCAGAAACATGACCGTACTTCTATCGGGTGCTTTTTCTGTGCCCAGGAAATCTCTGCAACAAACAGAACAGCTAAAGCAAATTCATCCTTAATTGTTGCTTGTTTGCTTGTAAAACCAGGAGCCAGCTCCAGAACTGTGCAGCAAGAGATGCAAAATGCTTTTTCTTGAAGTGGGCTCTCTCCTCAGGTGCGTGCTATTCAGTGAGTTTTCACTGCTGGTTTCAGCGTGCATGAGCTCCAAACGCTGCAGAGGTCAGTCCAAACGCTGCCCCATGTGCTGATGGACCAAACAGTTCCTGAGTGCTGGGGGTGAAATCCACTGGGATGGTTGGGTCTGTCACATGCCTTGTTCGTAACCTCTTTGAGTTCAAACCCTTGAATGTGTGAGAGCAAAGAGAGTCTCTGCTTCCAAAATTACTGAAGAGGCTCCCCATAGTCAAATGCTGGACTTTCTGTCTCTCTCGTTGTCAAAGAGCTTGCCCTTGCTTTGCAGTCAGAAATTGATCCAGAGGGAAGCATTTACCCCCTTTGACTGTTCAGTATTTGGTCCCTAGGTGATCTGACTGATATACAGTGTGCTGTATATTTTATTAGGTGAAAAAGTACCCACTGAGGCATAGTATCATTTCCAAGGGTGACCTTGTGACAGCGGGTGGCAGCAGCGCACATAAAAATGATAAAAGCCTGGCCAAAATCCCTGGATGCATAGGTTGAAAAGGTGGCTCAGAAACTGTTGATAGATGAGTTAGATTAACCGATATGCCTTGGCTCAGAGGTTCACCTTTTTTTTTAAAAAGAAGAAGGCAAATCATGGAGAGAAATGAATGCAAATGAACACACAGAAAATCAAGGGAAAGGCAAATGCAGCAGAGACAGAAGGAAGAGTGGAGAAAGGTTTGTTGTATTTAAAATAAAGCATTCTTCATGAGGAAATACGGCCAGACTGAGGTGGCAGGTTGCTCTGTGCTGCAGAGGGAAACTGGAGTGTAGACTGTACTAAATTGCACATGAGTTTCTTTGTCACTATTAAGTCCTCTCTCTCTATTTCACTCGGTTATTTGTGGTATGTGTTTGTAGTGAGTTTTCAGGCAGTGTAGACAAATTATCACATTGATTTTTCTTTCTCACCTTTTTTTTTTTTTATTGGGGGGTGGCCAGAGAGGGCAATGGGAAAGGTTTCTGTGTATTATATAGAAAGCAGAGTGGCTGTTAACAACCTGCTGGGTTTAGTATCCACTGTGCAGGAGAGGCACTTGAACCAGAACTTGGAAACCAAATATCTTAAACTGTAGGGCAGCTGAGGGTCTGCATCCGAATTTGCCATTCAGGACCATTTCTACTATCCAATACAGAAATAAAAAATTGAATACTAGCTTCCCAGGACTGTATATATCACAGCTCAAGACAAGGAGTATCAGAACTTGATGTATTCAGTGATTGATGTGATCATGGTCAGTGTAACAGAACTGATTGTTTTTGCAGCTATCATTGCAATGGGAGTATAGAAGTAACATTTTTTGTTCAGCACTGCTTCGGTTTTCATGCCCTGCTCTGCCAAGACAGAGATATTAAAGGTGAAGAGTGGAGAAAAGGGTTTTAAGCAGTCAAGGGAAGAGAGAAGAGATTAATATTTCTGCTGAGAAGCTGGAGATGAAAAGGGAGAGTTGTGCCCATGACAAATATTACCTTGAGTCACTCACCATTGACAAATGGGTTTGTGGACCAGGAAGTGTCGTTTCTCTCTGGGGAAGCGTGGCTTAGATGGGAGACTGGTGGCAAGGAGTTTAAGTGGATTTGCCTTAGTTAACTTTCAAGACAGTGGGATCTGCTAGCAGGTCGGGAAAGAGAAACTTAACCTTCCATTCTGCAGATGGTAAGATATCCCTCAGAGGGTGCAGGAAATAGTGGAAAAGAAGTGATCCTCACTGGAAGTGTTTATTTATTGTCAGCATTTGGCAAACTTCCTCATCTAATAATTCTCTCTGAGTTTGTTGCTGGCAATGATGTGACTCCTATGAAATCTTTGTTGCCTTATCACTCCCTAGTGCACCCTGAGAAACAAAAGTGCTGTCCATAGCTAAAGTGTTCATCCAGAAAGTAGCCTCAGTGCATCGTCAGTTACATTGGAGCTGTGCCATGTTGGCTCAGTGCGGTTTTGGTGGCTTCAGCTTGGGTTGTGCTCTTGCATCTACTTGTGTTTTCACTTCTCTGCTCTGGGGTGCTGGGTATCCATATTCATCATCTTTATAACTTGGGGTTATGCATGTCAATGTTTGGGGTCAATCTTTATAGTGTCCTCTGCCACCACAAAGCAGGTGTGCTGAGACCACTCCGGGATAAGCCATCCTTACCTGATTTTGTGTGCAGTGAAATGACAATGAAAAAGGGGTAGGAGTGTGAAAGGCAGGACAAACAGAGGGTTTGCTGCTGGGGAAGTTCATGCTTCTGCCTCTGCCAGCCAGGAGGTTGTTCCAGCACCCTGGGCAAAGTGGCACATGTGGGACCTATAGCTAAGGCCAGTTCTGTTCCTGAGAGCTCAAGAGTGCTGCTGGCTCCAAGGCAGTTGTGCTGGAGAGTGAAGTTGGGATTCCAGGGGGCTGGGAAGGGAAATGTCTGGGGGTGGCATGACAGCAAGCATGGCTGTCAGGTCCGCTAGAATAATGACATGATCTTATGAATATTTACTGTCAACTATTTATAGGGCCATGTGTTAGATGTTCTTTATGGTTATTTTAGTAGAATTAATGCTTAGGGGATATTCTCCATGAAAAATATTTCCCATGAGTGAGTCAAATCAAATAAATAAATTTGCTGCTTGCCATAAAATAGCAAAGGTACACTTAATTTTCCTGCTAGGATGACATCATTTCTGTGGAGATGTTAAACAAAATATTCCTAGTGCATAGAGTGCTTTGAACTGAAAATAAGTAGAATATAAGGTATTTTGAGTGCAATGAAAAAACTGTGAAGGCCAAAAAGAAACATGTACCTCTTTACTTTGAATTTTATTGCAGTTTTGGAATTGTCTGGATTATATACAGTCACCTCAGTCAAAACTGTTGCAGAGCAATTAACATTTCTATGTACATATGCCAAGGAGGTTGAGGACAATAAGAATTCGCATACTGCAATGAACACCATCCCTTAAGAAAACATAGGTTCATTACTTGGTACAATTGGTACTACTGCAGAAAAAAATGAACTGCTAAATGAATATTCATTATGGATAAGGGAAGGTGCTTTGTCATACATTTGAGAGTCACAGTGAGAATGAAATTCTGTTTTGAAAGTAGCTAATGAAAATGCTAGAGGGCCATTGCTGACAGTAAGCATCTTAAAATTTACATGACCAAATAAGTTTCACTCATGAGTTCAGAAAATATTTAGACAAGAAGATCACACATTGTTTGTGAGCAAACTGTGAAAAGCACATCAGAGAAGGGTGTGCTCAGACATGAACTTGATTAGATTCTACCAATTTTTTAAAAAGATACTTTGAAACCACAGGTGAATAAAGTTTGATTTGCCTAGTAATAAATACAATCTAAAAAGAAAAAGAATTAGAGGAAAAGAGAAACAGGAAGACAACGATGCCTTTCAATATTGTTTTTGTGGAAAACACGTCCTTTGGAACTTAGCTTTTGGATGTGATTATAATTTCATTGATGATGCCCACATGATGTGTTTCTCATCATGTGTTGGGCATCAGACTTAGTGTCACATAAAATTCTAATTAAAGGTTGGCAGTGGATAAACTACAAGTAGCACATTTTAAACGGATTAAGCCTTCTCACCAATAAATCTCAAGTAGTAAGCCCCAGGGGTCACTTCTTGGCTCAGTTCCTTTTTTATTCCCCCAGTTTTTCGTAAGAATATATGAAGTCATTGTTAATAAAGTTTGTGGAAGACATAAAGGTGAAAAATAAGGACAGTCTAGTTCTACAGACTGAACCGAATTACTTGATAAGGCTAGACTTTGCTGAGCTAAATCCTTTTCAGTACCTCCAGATTCAAGGTCATGTATCCAGAACAGGAGAATTTAGATCACACTTCCAGTAGTAGAGGCTGCTGCCTGATAAATAGCAAGCGTGAAGGAGACACATGGTAGATAACCCACCAGCTCCTGTTGGGATCATCCTGCTGAAAGCTGCTTTGACTGAGAAAATTAAGAAACCTATTCCCTATTTATAGTGTCATGTGCAGGACCAGCAAGACAGGTGGTAGAAATCTACGAACAATTCCTGGAAAATTCTGGTGAAGCAGGAGTTATTTATAAAGAAAAGGACAAGGATTGGCTTAAAACTTGAACTATACTGTTATTGTTTTTATTTTGTTACTTCATGGTTTTGCCCTGCTTATTGAATGTACCTGTTGGGCAGAGGAGAGGAGGAAGTTGATCTCGGGTTTAACACTGTTAGATTCTTTGTTGTTCAGCAATGGATAAATACAATTCCTATATCTAATTCTAAGTTTCCATGACTGTACACACAATTATTCTTTTTATCCCTCTTTTCTAAGACTGGGCCCAGATGTCGCTATGTGCTGTAGAGTAGCTGAAAGTCCAAACCCTCCCAAATAACCAGCAGGAGTTTCGATGCCTGTCATAACCTGCTGAGGATGTTTGCTTCATAAAGTCTGCTGGATCATAAGGGCTAGAGACAGGACAGAAAGAGAAAGGATGCAACATCCAGCTGAGTTGCAGAGACCGCCATGGGTGTAGCTACCTTCTGAACATTGTGACAATGCAGTGGAAGCTACACAATTGTTGTCACTTCAGTGCTTTTTTTATACATGGCCTGAACACAGAGCAGTCTAGGAACAAGCAAGAAAAATCAGAGCTGCAGCTAGACCTGAATGTCCTTACAACCCACTGGTGACTTGTGATGCTGTCTCAATGAGGAGAGGTCTGGTACAGCAGCAATACATCCAGTACAGCACCAGTATATCTGGTGATGCTGAGTCCTAGAGGAGTTTGGTCTGTATGCTACGCTCACATGTAGAGCAAGAGAAAGAATGGCTGCAGTGGTCATTTAAGGGCACGAGGGAAGCGGCACAAATGGGACAGGTCTGTATGTCCCTAAGAAAGAAGATGAATAAAAATGGTTTTCATTAAGAATAATGAAGAATAAAAATAATATAATGAAGAATAGCAGAGATATAAGACAGGATAGTACTTCTATTTTCCCTGTTTCATGAAGTGAGAATGATAAGACTGAGGAGGCGGAATTCAGTACTGAAAAAATAAAATACTTACTTTCTCTGCCTCCTTATGTAGAGCAGATTGCCACAGAATGAATACTGAAATACTTTATTAAGCCTTTAGTCTGAATTATTATGCTAATTACTGTAATTTGTGCCACGTTCTCTTGATATCCTTATGTCTGCTTATCAAGAGCACTCAGAGCAATCATAATGACCACTGTTAAAAACACTGAGGGGTGGTCAGATCTCTTAAGCCTCCTATTTCAAAGCTTGAACTAGTCTTCAGCCACCAGAGATGGTGTGGGACAGAATATGGCTCACAAGAAAACTGTGGTGCAATAACGTGCACGCCATGGCTGGAGCCAAGGTATGGGACTATTTCATCTTGATTCTGGTTTAGTGACTTCAGCTCTTAATTTTGGACTTACTTTACTGATTTCTGATTCCTCATGTGGTGTAAAGTGGCACAGGGCTTTTGGTTTCAGCAGCATGTTGCTGGTTGGCACCATGCTTGTGCCTTGACATAAATGCATCAATATAGTAATTATCCCTGTTGTATCGGTCAAACATACAATACTTTTTCCTGATACCCTGAGAGAGTTTGCACTTAGAGGGAATCTCTCATTCTTTTTCCATCCGAAAAGAAAACAAAATCTTCCACCTGAGGTCTAGGGAAGAGGTGTTTCTTTGTAGTTTGTCTCTTTTTCAACTGAAATTGAATAGGCATCCTGTGAGCAACCAGGCAGAGAATTTTGGTCCTGCTGCACAAATCTTACCCTTCAGGTCCTCAGTGGTAATTTGCAAGCACTTCTGAATATCTTCTGGCATGTGACCTCTCTCTTCTCTGGATGATGCTTTTTTGGTATCCTTGTATTGTGCAAATGCTCTTGCAGGTGGCAGGCATGTTGCAGGTAAACCTTTAGACCCTTCAGAATCACCAGCCTCTTTTAATCATGTTTTCTAGCTTTGTAAATGTTACTCCCAACACATACAGCATGTTTTTACTCTCAGATCTTCACCCTTACTTCTTAATTTCGAACAGCATCATCGTCCCTGTCTCTCAATGTGCTGCATCCCCAGGAAAAAGAGAGTCTTCTTGAAATGATCACTAGATGGCTACACTACCGCACAGGATTCCACAGCTCTGCCTTTCCAGACCTTCAGAACATTTCTCTCAGCCCTCTAGTTCACAATATCTTTGGTCTGAATTGCATTTCAGCCACAAAACGCAATTTCCATATCTTCAATTTTCTTCTCAGCAGGTTGCAATATAACTCCATACCGTTCAAATTTATTGTACAAAGAAGTTGCTGGGGCTTAAACGGCATCTAACCTCTGAAGCATCTGGTATTGTCCAGGATTGGAAACAGGATCCTGGACTGCATGCCCCTTTAGTTTGATCCAATAGAGCAACTCCCGTCTTTCTGGAGTCTGTGCAGAAATCCTTCGGAGTCAATTTGGCGCAACTTAGTGTGCCTATTGACCTGGCTATGGCTGAGCAGCTTCAAAAGCCCAGAGATTTGGGACGAGCATCAGTCCATGACTCAAACGTTCACCAGACACCACTACGGTTTCAGAGGATTGAAGGGAGTTTCAGGAGGAAAAAAATTGTGCTTTTTTTCCTGTTGAAAGCAAGAGCAGACTTTAGGAACAAGAAGTGGCAAATACTAGAGAAGTGTCTGTCTTCCTCATTGCCTTTTTTTTGTCTTTCATTTAAATCAAAGACTAATGCAAATGTTAAACTTTCCAACAGAAATAATTTCTTGCAATAGTTGCCAGGAGGGACCTAAAAAAGACACAGTAGTATTAATTTTTGTCATATATATTTGTGTTCAGATTCTTGCAGAATAGAAACGCATTCCTCCTCTTCTAAAAGTCCCTGTTTGTGCCTTTACACAAATCCTCCCACGTTCTTATGAGTGGTTACACTAATGACATTTATGTAATATCACTGGGTGTTTACAGCTGCGTAGTCTGAACGTGAGTCTGGATATAAATAATGTGATCATCGTCTCCTGTAAGCTAGAGAAATGTTATCTATGCTTTACAGGCAGGGGAATTGAGGTAAACGGAGGTAAATGAAATGAAGTGAATAACTGCTCTCTCCTGAAAGCTGTGGCACCCTGCTACGTTTGTGAGGGATGCAGGATGCGGACAGACAGTCAGCCAGCCCCGGGATGCCAGCAGGCGCTCAGTGATGCCAACAGCTGTGCTGTCATGGGGGCAGGAAAACAGGGCAGGGGAGCATTTTGCAGAGAGGAGTCTGGTGAAAAGACTTGTTTTGAGGGAACTGAAACAGCTGGCTGAGGAATAAGGTGTGTGGCGTGCAGTGGCACCACCCCAAGGGGACAGAAGGCTCTAGAACGGACTAGAATTTTTCAAGGTAGTTTTGTGCTGGCTGCTCTGGAAACGCGACTTGAAAATCAGGGCTATAGATACATTTATCTTAGCATATGTTCAATGGGAGCCCACAAAGGAGGAGAAGCATCCGAAGAGAATGATGGCTAGGTCACCCCTGTGACATGGCTGTTTGGAGCATGGGGAGGGTGGCCTGTTCTCCCTGCCAAACTGCTCTGGTTGGGTTCCGTGGAAGTGATTGCTGCTGACCAGTAGCCCTGGAGGCACCCAGTAGATTAAAATGAGCTAAGCAAACCTGGATGGTTTACCTGTGAGTTCCCCACAGAAAACAAAACTCCTCATTTGGCAAACATTCACCCTGTTGTAAAAGGCAAAACCCCTTCATAAATGCAGAAGAGCTCTAATCTGTATATTCAAAAAAGAGCATCTTGGCTGTTTTCTCTGGGTAGGCTGGAGACAGGGATGCCATTCCTTTGGCTCTAGAAGGGTCTCAGCCATTTCAGAGGTGAGACAATTTGGAAAATGAACTTTAAGTTGGCATGGGCTGATTTGCCCCCAAATTTTCAGAAAAGTACTAAAAAACACTATGGTTGGTGTAACTATCAGATACACAAATGTGTGCATCAGAGTTCCTGGGAAACATTGTGAATTTGTAGGCAAAAGCCAGTATTTATTTCAGATAGTAATCTATAGTGACAGCAGTCTGTTTTCAGGGAGCTGCTTTGCAGTCTGTGCTATTGAAGTTTAGAGGCAAAGGAAGATATTGATGAGAACCAATATCTCCAATACAGCCATCTCAGCAAAATTCCAGATATGGTGATCGACATGGCAGCAATCATTTTATTTTGTCAGCACAAAGATATGAATCAAGAGTGGCTAATGAGGCACCAGTTAATAACAGGACTGTGGCAGAACTATATGGACCGCTATAGACAGTGGCATGTCATTTTGGAAATGGAGCTGGCACTTATTTGAAGGGAAAGAGTTTAAAGGCAAAGTGGTTCCTTCTGAGTCCTCTACTTAGCTGTTGTAAAAATACTGATGTGTTGGCAGCAAGGACAGCTGCTTGGCTTTCACTTTTTCAATAACTATCTGCTCTGACCCCAGAGCAGCTGTCAGGACGCCCAATGAATAGGTTACATTAAAACCCCACTCACCATTTTGCAAGTAACAAGAATTCCCAGTGACTTGATAGGCACAGTGTGGTTCTTCTAAAAAACTGATGGCTATGAAGGCTCCCCCTTCTTGCCTCAAGGAGATTGCAAACACAAGCAAAGTTCTAACATTGCTAAGGCAGCACTGTTCTCTGCTCCACAGCTTTTCTTAGGGATTTCTTTTCCACAAGGAGACAAATAGTTTTGGCTTTCCTTTATGCAAGAGCAGAGGAGAAAATGCTCTGAGCTAGGAGCGTGGCCCAAGGCTCTAAAAAGAAAAAATTACTCTCTTTGCTGCTCTACGTTGAGATTTTCCCAGCAACTCTGCCCTTGCACAGTTCACAGGATACACCCCAGCTCACAAACCATTTTGCAGAGAGGTTAAAACCAGCTCTGGACCACAAAAGTTGTGGGCAATCATCTATGCAGGAACATGCTTGTCCCTGAGGCCCTAAAACTGACCTTCCTCCCTGGAGCAAACAGCTCCAAGGAGGACGATGTGTACCCATGCCTCTGCAGTGGGACAAAACCTATCCCAGCACAGGGACTGGGCAGTACTCCAAATATCTCAGGGAACAAAAATTTAGTTTTTAGTCTCTATTCCACCCCAGAGCCGCCTGTGGATTTCTTGCAGCAGCAACTTGGCCTCAAAAACTGCCAATGCGTAACACAGCATTTCATGTACTGCACACCAGACAATTACTGTGGGAAGGTTGCTTTCTATAAGCAGAGTTGCTTGTACAAATGTTACCACAGCAGTCAGCTCTCTAGCCAGAAACAGCTCCTTCCTTGTCCTGCGTTAGACTTTTGCATCCAAATCTCAGGCACTTGTTTCACTGGGGTTTGACTTTATTCAGCCTCCATTTTGAGATTAACAAAAAAGTTAATGACAAGATTAAATAATTTTCCTTCAGTTTTTTTACTCCCCAAACTAGAGATAAAAGAGGCACTGAACATTCACGAACATATGATGCAGCCTTTCCCATGATTGTGCTTAAACCCGACTTGAAAGAGAGACTTTTGGAACCATAAAATACTTTTATCTGTAGGTTTGAAATTGGGTTAGCAATTCCCTCAAAGAACAGAAGAAAACTGACTGCTCTGGGTCATGCAGTGTGCTTGCATGCCTTTGAAGTAGTCTTTTTAAAATTAATGTCCCAATGCACAGTTAAACTTGCTGCTATGTTTTTTTTTCCTTTTCTGACACTAAGAGGTCATTGGAGTCAATAAGGTTATTTTTCATCTTGTTGGATAACCAGAGGATGGTGATGGGGAGCTGGGAAGTGCACAGGTCCCCATCAGCACCCGACAGTGAGTTTCAGAGGAACAATCCCGTGCGCTCATTCAGACTTTGGTTATGCGTGAGCTGTTCCTGATTCTGGCCACAGCCACTGTCACTGCTGCAGATTTATGTTGTTGTGCTTTCTCTGCTCATTACAATTTTCCAAGAGCAAAAAGCATTCATCAGCTCTGACATCAGACAAATTCTTATGAGGGCTGTTACCCAAGTCTGTTTGGCAACGAGAGCCCCAAGAAAAGTATCGCAACTCACTCTGCCCACATGGGCCATGGTAATGCGTAAAGGAGCACGAGGCTTGAAGTAATTACAGGCAGGAAATAATTAGCTAGCTCCAGTTTCCACAAGGTAATGTGGTCTAATGATTTAACTCTGAACTGGTGGGCAGATCAGGCCTAATGATTTAACTCTGAACTGCTGGGACCTAGATCAGAGCTTGGGCCTGCTAATAGCTGTGGGCAAGTGATTTAAATCTGTATTTTGATCTCTTTGAGAAGGTCATGTAACAGTTGTGATTTCTGGAGTGAATGGTACTGGGCTCTGATCTCCCTCCCTTATTGGAGGGGTATGCTAGTGAAAGACAGCAGAAGATGAGCCTTTAGTATTGCAAACAGTTCCTGAGGGAACACAGAAGTGAAAAATACTGAAAATCAAATGCATTCTGCAATACTTTGAGATAATGGTTTTTTAGCAGTGATATATCACTTTGACCCGAGTAACTTCTTTTTTATGTTCACCTGCTGTTTGTCCTCTAATCTTTGTATTTCAAACCCTTTGTGTCAAAGTCAGCTCATGATACGCCCATGTGCAGTACCTGCTACTGTGTATTGTGCTTGTACTGTACTGACATGTAGTTAATAATTGGTTTTCTGTCCATGCTCTGGCAGATGACTCTGGACTGCCTGGTCTTATTTGGGCTGCTGCTACTCTGATGTGCTGTTCCTTTGCTTTTTCTCATTTTCACCTGCACCACAGTCCAAGTAATCTGTTATGTATAACTGAGATAGGGCAGGTGTTATCATTGTCTTCCTCTGAATACACAGATGCATTCTGACACCTCCTAACTCTCAAGGCCAGGATGTCAATAAAAATTGGAAACACTGTGGCATCATCATATCTCACCTTCAGTATAATCCTAACACACAGTCTGTGGCCTTGGGTACATGGTAGAAGAGTTTTTATGACTGTGTTCTGTGGCTTTATAATGGTATATGATGATTGTGCTGTCAATACCCAGCTATAACCTCTGCCTGCTGTACAGATTGTTCTGCTCTCTTAACTGCTGCTCTCCAGCCCTGAGCCCTAAATTTTAAATCTGTGTGAGAAATAATGTGCGTTTGCAAAATTAAGTCTTATATTCCTCTCATTATTAATCATCCCTTCCCTGGCAGCTCCTGATTGTGGCTTCATGTCACATTAGCATAAATGCAGTGCTTGAGAACCACCCCCACCTTGTCCTTTTCTTTCTCTGATTCCTTTTCTAACTTGTAGGCTAAGAAAGGCCGTTCACTCAGAAGGTGTCAGGTGTGAAGTGGTGGAGTTTAACAGGAAAAAAATAACAGAAAAGACTCCATGAACAATGCGTTTATTAGACTGTTTCATGTCAAGAGGGAAGAAAGCGGATTTCAGAGAATGGAGAAGAAAAATTACAGAGCTGTGTGACTAGGGCTGAATTCAGACTAAGGTTAGGCAACTTCACAGTGTTTCTTGGGTGTTTTGGTTTTTTCTTTCCCTGGCTCAGGACAGCACTCAAAGAAAAGTCAACAGATAAGAGAGAAATGGGCCTAAACCTAAATCCTGGTCTTAATTTACTGAAGCCATGGAGAGTTCCGATCTTGCTCCATGCCCAAACTTTACATGTCATGGCCAGAGCAGAAATAGTTTGGATTCCCCACCCCGGATTTCTCCAGCAAAAACAGCAAAAGGAAACATGATGAGCCATGGTAATGAGCTGGATGACAACATCATTTCACCCTCTCAGGTGGCATGCCGGGCACCCTGGGGGCACTAAGTTCAAGGGCAGCCTTGCTGGGAACACCTCCAGCACCCTGGGGGCTCCAACTTATGTTAGGGCATCCCATCCAAAACTGCCCTACATCAATGTCTCTCTGTGGGCAGCTTGTCTCCAGCCTGGTCTAGGACCTGCTCTCCTGGATGGATCTTAGACACACAGTGCTGTAGGGTCCAACTTCAGCCCTGCCTCCAGCCCTGTCTGCAGCTGCTCCTAGTTGGACCTGGACCAGCTCTCGTATCACTGTTTCACAAGTATATTTATCAAAGGTTTTCAAGGAAAAACTTCAACAGGTTTTTTTCTGATTTCCTTATTCTTCTTTGTTTCATTTTCCTGGGTGAAAAAAAACCCAAAAAATATCCCAAAAAAACCAAAACCTAAACAGCCTCCCCTCCAATCAAAAAAAAAAAAAAAAAAAGAAAAAAGCATCAAAAACCAAACAACCCAAGGAAAGGGGGAATTATGATGAAAAGGAAACTGGTTTTCTTTGGGAAGAGAAAGGGAGAGCATAACTACTATTATTGTTTTGCTGTATCTTTTCTAAAGAAAAAAAATCTGAAAAACAGCCAAACCTTACACCTACCCAGAAAAGAATCTATATTACTTTAAAATGTACATTTGGCAAAAGCTTTAGTTTTCATCAGCTCCTTTATTGAAAGATGGAGTCTGTTGCCATAAGCCTATTTTCTGGTATGATAGGCTTGAAATAGGGATGGAAAGTCATATTACCATTTGATAAATTAAAATCTTAGAGATGGAATAATGATGTATGTGTAGAAGTCATGAGGGTCTTAGAAAATACTGAGAGTTTAGTTATTCTAGCCTGCAGCTTGGAACAGTTTTTGTTAGTCCAAGGCTGGGAATAAAAATGCTTTTTTCAAGGGTGGTTTTTTTGCTGCATGCTTGATGGCTAGTTCTATCTTTTTGGTTTATTAGACTTCATGGAGTCTATTGGAATTTTTTTAGATTTCATTTTCCTTGGAATCTTTCTTCCTTTTATTTCTGTTTCTGTTTGGTGTATTATCTTTATGATGTATTGCTTTTTATTAGATAGCCATATTTTCCTTTGCATGACAATATTATTCGTGCGGCATTAGCTGCTACAAGACTTGGGTCTGAGGTCTCCTAGCTCAACTCCTGCAAGTGTGAACACTGGTTGTGGATGGGCTGGTTATGCAAAGAGCCCATGATCCAGACAAGCAGGAGAGAGGAAGGGGCAGCCCTGAGAGGTGAGTCCTTGGCTGGAGCCAGCCCTGTGGGTTGGTATCAACAGCTGAATGAATCTAGAGCTGTGCCATTTGGGCACAGCATTTATCATCATGTGGGACTTGCTCCAGAGTCAGGAACAGCCCACTGACTGAGTCAGTCCTGAATTGACTGAACGGAATGAAAAGTTCTCTATGGATTAAAAAATACATGATTTAGCATAAAATTTCTGTTATCTCTCACACACCTGATGGCATTCACCTTGATGAATATGGGTTGTAAATATATTGTATGTTGGTGAGTGTTGGCCTGAAATGAGCTCTCTCCAAGCGTGGATGCAACCAGCCTCTGTTGCACAAAGCTCTGGGGACAGCCAGCCCAGGCCTCTGTGCTGGGACAGGAACATTTTACTGCAGTATGGGCAAGTCCATGCATCTTCAAGGGCTTGTGGAGGGTTTAACTAAACTATTCAAGCCCTGAGCAGGTAAAAATTACATTCTATCAAGGATTATCAGTTAAACTCTCAGTGGCTTCTTGCTCATCACTTTGTTATTTTCAGAGATGAGGTCAAGAGGAACGATGAAGTGTGATGAGAGAATAATCCATTTGCTTCTGCTAAAATATGCCTAACGGAGCAAAAGGGAAATGGGCTATTCTAAAGATAGGGAAATAACCTAGCAAAAGAAAGATGGTTTCATAAATACTACTGCTGAGGAAGCAGAAACTGTATTATTAAAAGAATTATTCTTTTGACCTCTAAATAATTCCAAGTCTATAAAAGGCAGAATTTTGTCAATAAATGAGTGTCATTAAGACAGATCCATACAGAAAAAAAGATCATAAATCAAAAGGAGGAGGGCTGCTATATTACAGCACAGCTACAAATTGCTGTTCTGCTCATTTCCGCATTGTTAGCAACCTTCTGATAAATATGAAATGGGCACAAAATGTCTGTAGCTATTTCATCAGCAAAATGGTACAGCTTTTGGAAATAGATGGAGCAGGTTGTGTTAGCTGAACACAGGCCTGGAAGAAAAGACAGTTTAGGCCTCATCTTTCATGAGGGTCCCCATAAAACACTGAATTGTTTCCATTGAACCTTTTTTCATTGCGCCTTGCTCCTAGGAGCACTCCAGTGAGGGCTCATTAGAGTTAAGTGGCAAAGCATGGTGGTGGTGATATCTTTTAAAATGTTGCATCTGACTAACTCCTGGATTTCCAGGGACAAACTGGGTGCTTACGGGCAGAACTAGAATGTTCAGGGGTGATAAGCCACTACGTGGGAAAAAAGGAAAGAGACTAAACCTCAGTACACACAGTGCTTCAAGCCTCTTGAGTATTTTCCAGAGTTTAAAAAACAAGGCAGGAGGTGGGAAGCTGCCCTAGTGAACACTCTCAGACTGTTACTTCTTTCTTATCTAACATCTGTTGAACAATATATAACATAACATGCCAGCTCAGCGAGCAAAAGAAAATAATTTTGCTAAGGGAAAGTGAGAGACGAGGCAGGAAAACAATATGCAAAACTCATGGAATAGAAAGGAAGGAGGGAGACTAGAAAATCTCTGATGTGTGATTGAATTCAAGCATCCAGCTTAGGCTCAGGGACACACTGAGGGCACATGAGCTTACAAGCAGGCGTTCTTCCACAGCTGACAGAGCGGCAGATGTCTTGTAGTGTGCCTGGTTCTCTCTGGAACTCAAACCCAAGTAACACTGCAGTTAATGAGGCAGTGCTGGATGGTATTCTGGACCTCTTGGCCTGAGCACCTTGACCTCCATTCTGTCCCGGTTCTCCTGCTGGCCTTGTGTGCAAGAGGTGGCCCAATTACGCTTGCGTGGGGCAGAGGGGAAGAGGAGCCAGCCAGCAGCAGGTTGGTGGGGGAAGAGATGCTGCCATGCTCATGGGCAGGTGGTAAGAGAAGAGGTGAGGCTGAGGGCAGAAAGGGACATGTGATGCAAGGCCTGGGGGTTACAGTGGGAAGTGGTTGAGAGGTTCTGAGGCAGCAGAGAATGAGGACAGACAAAAAATGTGCCCTAAGGAGAGCTGATGTACTTTGTTTTGCAAAGAGCTGGCCTGGAGAAAAGTGCAGCTTTCTCTTAGCCTGCTAGACTGCCAGATAACATTTGTCCAATGATTTGGGACCAGAGCAGAAAGATAAGGATGATATCATCTTCCATTATTAAATCCTGATGGAGGATTTCTTAAATGCAGTCAGTTCAGACAAATGTGTTATTTTTTCTCTTGACGTGTGAGATAGTGAAAAAGTAGGACTTTCTCCTCCGAGTTTAGATTGTGGTTTGTCACTGATTAGAGGAAACAGGACTTCTCTGCACTCGGTGGCTCTGAGCCATCTTCAGGAAGCTGGTGCAGTAAACACACTCTGACAGTAGGAATTAATGTTATAATCATATCAGGACTGTGAACCATAACTTGTTGATGAAGTTGTGAGAAGTGCACTTACCAGATATAGAATGTATGCAGAGCATTTGATGCATTAAATGTCAGATCCCCACAGCCTACATTCCAGAAATAAAAAAGGATAATTAATTTCCATACATCTTGGCACACTCCATTAGAACAGTGACAGCAGAAGCAAATGTTTTTACAAGTAGTTGCTGAAAAACTCTATTGAATTTTGGGAATAAGAACAGCAATTCAGGGTCAGTCTAAAAGTTCATCTCACTCAGTATTTTCTCTCTATAATGACTAGTGGCAGAGATTTGAGGAAAACAAGAGAAATGAGAGAGCACAGGGCGATTTTTCCTTGATCTTGTCCTACCTTCTAGCAGTCTGTAGTTCACAGACTTCATGTATTTTCATCACAAATTTAAGAGCCCGCGTTGAACCTATTTTTTTATTTGTCTAACCATTTCATTTTTAACCTAGTTTTATTTTTGGAGTCAGCAATGTCTCAGATCAGTGATTTTCACACTTATGTATACATGTGTGAAAGAGAAATTCCTTGTGTCTCTTTTTAAACCTGCCACCTGATAATTTCCCCAGCTCCCTCCTACTTCTTCCATGGTGATATATTATGAAATTGAATAACAGTCCCTTGTTCACCTTCTCCAGACTGCTCATTAAGACCTTGAGCAAGTTTATTTCTATAAAGTTGAAATGTTGTACTTCATGCACCATGTCCTCTCCTCTGGCTCATCACAACATGGCTTCTCAGTATTTCTTGTGGCAAGCAGGGAAGAGCTGAATTTCAAACCCATTTCTTCCTGCAATTGTTTCCATCTGATAGCTAGCAATCACTCCCGTTTGCACCAGCACTTGGTTCCCTTCCTACAACCTCCACATGAAGACGGTTGTCTTGATCTTACCTGGCAACAAATCTACCTTTCTGGACAAGCCTTTTCACTTAGGAACTCCTTATTCTTCACTTGAGTTCTTTTAGAGCCAAGGAGATGTCCCCTTCCTTCCCCCCCTCCACCCCCCCACCATTTTAGAGACTCCTGCAACCTCTTTTTTTGAACATAAGCAAACCCAGAGAAGTAATGGGTAAGCAAGGCATTTATTCTACTTTCTCATTTCAGCCTCTGGAGAATGAGTGGCGTTAGTCAGCACAGCTGTGCTAACCTGCCTCAGGAAAGGACTTATCTTTTACAGAGAAGAGGGAGGAATGCCAAAAAAGATGCAGAAATATCAGTCAGATGCAATGAGCATATAGAAATCTAGAAATATGCCTGGCTCAGTAAATTCCTGAAGCATGTATAGTGCATGGGAGAGTGCTTGGGGAAAGTTTAGAGGCCAGTTCCTAGACTCTTCTCTAGATGGAATCTTTTGAAAACTAGTTGGAGATAAAGTACTAGGGTAAATGGACTTTTGATCCCACCTACTGCAGCTGCTTTGAAGACATGGGTAGATCATCTAAGTCATGTTGAGCAGATGGGCCATTGCATTGGGGTGGATGCAGCCCTGCTGGGTACAGATGGGGGTGGGGGGGGTGTTAGGGAGGGAGTGAGGGTGCTGGGGCCTTTGCCTCCTCTAGGAAAGCTGTGTTAGCATGGTAAAACACCTGTCTATGTAAGAGATATTCCCTGCTGAGATTTTCACTGTGATGGTTTTTGGCCTCAGTGGTCCCCAGCACCACTCGGATTCCTCCTTCTGCAGCTTGAACAGTTTCTTCTGTTGCATTTGTGCACCACCTCAGGGAGAGGGGGACTGGCTGAACCTCAGGGTGATGCTGCAGGACTCACTGCTCCTGAAGAGTCTTGCCCCACTTCTCTTCTTGCTTGTAAATGTGGATAAGCCTGTTTGAGCTGGAAAACCTGAAGAACTCACACTAAGGGGCATGAAATCTGTATTCTCTGATGTAATCAATTTCAAAAACTTCTATCCTTACAGAAAATGGCAATGCCCAAAATATGGTTAATGATTCTTCTGGAACTTAAAGACAGATTTTCAGAAACATAGGAACTCTCCTTGGGCTCTTACAACAAATACCTCTGACACCTTTCTAAGTGTTTTTCTCACTGTAGCCCTTGTGATTTCAAGAAGTTTGACAAATAGCCTCTGTGTCTCAGGCCCATTCAAGTGTTGCTAGATCATGGCATACATTAATCTTACACAGACAGATTAAAATACAAAGCCACAGTCTACTCTTACTATTCCAGGTTTTGTGTTGTGGTACTGAATGAATGGTAGCAGGAACCATTTTACTGCATGGGGGTAGCTAAGCATCTCATTTGAATCGAATGACAAAAGTTCTGTGATGAAGACTCTCCACATATATCAACGTTATATTTGTATTTGTACAAATATTACATTTGTAGCATAACAAAGATAAAGCATTAAAAAAATAAGCAAGGGAAAAATCTGTGCTTACATACTGAACACAGGATGTATAAGCAAAAAAAGCCAGAAAGGGTGATTATTATTTCAGGGTCAGGCTTCTCTGCTTATTCTGCAAGGGTTAATTACTAGTGACAAAATTAACTGCTGTTATCAGAATTTTTATAAACTATGGAGGTTGGTGGAAGTGAGGGGCAGACAAGCAGGAGAGGAGGAGTGTACAGTTACATTGCAGCTAAAACTCTCTTTGCAAGAATTAGCATTTCAATGAGCAATCAAACCTCTGAATTGGGTCCTGAACTTTGAAGGCTTTTGAATCTGTGTAGGTTTCTGTGAGTGAGCAAATATACCTGAGGTTGTGTTGTACTGTAAATTACCTCTGCAAATGATGCTCCTCTCTGTGCACATTACAGCTTGAGCAGATGTAAGCTTTCAGGTGTGTTTCATGGCATAAAACACGTCAAAGCCTGCTTCGTGCGCCTAGTCAGGGGTTTTCCTTGATGACTGCTGGTGGAAACCTGTGCTCTGGTGTCAAAAATCATTGTCTATCTTCTTGTCACTCCTCTGTGGTACAGAATTCAAAGCCGTCAACAGGACAAACTGGGAACTTTGCTAGATTCTATCTTGTAACACACTTTGTTTAGAAATGTTAAATTAATCTGCTTAAATGTTCCCATTTGAGTTGTATGTTCTGTAGGAACCTCGTTGAATTGCAGAAGTTGAAGTAGAATCTTGCTTTTCTTGACCTTCAGACTCTACGTTGGAAAGCTACCTTTTCTGTGAATTTACTCTTCTAGTCTTCTGTGTTTAGCTATGGGATATTTTTAAGCTTACAGGTAGCTTATTCTTAAACTGCAGGCATATTTGGGGTACTAGAGAAAATGTCAAGTTGTTTGAGATGCAGTGTGTATCATTGTGAACTCCTCCTTGGACTGGTTGTTAGAGCTGTTTCTTGCCTTCTCAGAGAATAGGGACAGGATGTGCCAAGATTCACCTTCAAGACAAATTAACTGGCACTGGAAATGACATTTCCTTTGTGTTAAATTACATCCCTTTTTGTTTATGTACATGGTACCACGGAAGTTGCTAAGGTATCTTTTGTGCCAGAAATGAATGCACAGAGTAGCTTATCCTGGTGTAGCTTGACTGGTGTCAGTGCAATTGAGCTGGAAAGGAGTATGATGCATTATATGCCTTTCTATGAGTGATGGAGCAAAGATTTACTCCAGATGTGCTTAAGTGAAGGGGCAAATATCTCAGCTGTGCTCTGCTGTTGCTGCGTGCTGCTTGTGCTGTGGTAGGAAGGGATGGTGCTCACACCCAGGGCCTTGGCTCTGTGCTGTGCAGAACTATCACACAGTGCTCACTGTGTGGGTCTCCACTGCATTTTCCTGAAGCCAGGATTATTTGCCATTTGCATCCTTCTAGTTTGTGGAAGGTGCCTTGCAGCCATTCCTGTGCATCTGGGCCTGGAGCCAGGAGAAAGCTGTTCAGGTGGATTTCTTCTTAAATGAACTATTGTGCATACTTACCTTGGTAGCAGCTCATGTCAATAGTGGATTTGAGTAGTGGATTAGAGGGCACAGGGCACATAAAGACTCTCCCTCTCAAATGCCTTCTCAGCAGATGATTGATGAAGTATGAGAGACTGATTGGAAAGCCTGTAAACTGCCTTTTTCTTTTAGTCCTTTCCTACCTCCCTCTGCTGCCAGCATGTTTTCATGCCTTTCTTACTGAAAGATTAGTTATTCATGACCTGCAGTGTTCAGGTTTTTCAGAAACATTTGGCAGAAAGATGAACACCCATAAGGAGCAGGTGTGGGACAAACTCAACCATCAGGAAAGAAGCATTGAGAGGACTGCTGCAGGATTTTTCTTTGTTTTTCTTTTCTTACATTTTTTTTCTCCTCCCTGCATGCTTGTGCAGTGGCTTTCTATATCTAAGGCATCACAAGTTAAATTTTGTCTGATGTTTTTCCTAATGCCTATATGAGACATTGGCACAAGGCCATTTATTGCTCCAAGGTGCTGAATAACTTGGTCTCATTTCTGTTCTTTGGCCACTGAGGGAAACTGCCCCCCATCCATATTCTCAGCTGTGAGTTTATAGGTGGATGGCCTCATACTACTCCATGTCTATATGTGGATAAAAATTTCTGAACACTTCAGTTTTTGGTATGAAAGAGTCAATATATATAGCCTGATATTAAAACATGTTTAATGATTTTTCACACAGGTACCTGCAAAAAAATATTGAACATCTATACTCTGAAAATTTATCTTTTAGATATTTAAGGCAAAAAACAGCTGTACTACAAGTTAGAAGACTCTGTGAAAAATGAGTGCCTCAGCTGGACTCTGTATAGGTCTTGTACCTGGGTTAGGGCAATCCCAGGTAAAAATACAGGCTGGGCAGAGAATGGACTGAGAGCAGCCCTGAGGAGAAAGACTTGGAGGTGTTGGTGGATGAGCTCTGTGGAGCATCTGGCAATGTGCATTTGCAGCCCAAAAGGCCAACTGTGACCTGGGCTGCATCTAAACAGCGTGGCCAGCAGGGTGAGGGAGGGGATTCTGCCCCTCTGCTCTGCTCTGGTGAGACCCACCTGGGGTGCTGTGTCCAGCTCTGGGGCCACGAGAATAGGAAGGACATGGACCTGTTAGAACAAGTCCAAATGAGGCCACAAAGACAATCAGAGGGATAGAGAATCTCTCCTTTGAAGTGGACTGAGAGAGTTGGGCTTGTTCAGGTTGGGGAAGAGCAGACTGCCTCTGAGAGACTTTACAGCCACCTTCCAAAACCTAAAGGGGCCCTGTAAGAAAGCTGGAGAGAGACTTTTCACAAGGGCATGTAGTGATAGAATGGGAAGGAATGTCTGTAAATTGAAAAAGGATAGGTTTGATATTAAGAAGAAACTCCTCACTGTGAGGGTGGTAAAACACTGGAACAGGTTGCCCAGAGAAGTTATGGATGTCCCATCCCTGGAAGCATTCAAGATCAGGTTGTATGGGGCTTTGAGTAACCCGGTCTAGTGAAAGTTGTCCCTGCCCATAGTGGGAGTTTTGGAACTAGATAATCTCCAAGTTCCTTTCCAACCTAAACCATTTTATGGCTCTGTGGAGCACTGACTTTTGAAAAGTCTGAGAACGGACAGCAAATTCTGTCTCTTCCTCCAGTGCAAGCCCCTTTCACAGATCATGACACGATTCCTCTAGCCAGAAGATGGTGTCTGTATCAGAAATGCCCCAGGACTTTCTGTAAGAGCCACATTACAAATGATAAAGCACTTGGTTGTCAGTGGCTACTACTACAAACAGGGAGAGCAGGCGACTGCCAGAAGAATTTGGCTTCCCCTCCCCACTCCTCCTCACTCCCACAGTATACAACATACATTTACATTTACATTTGCTTTGGACAGAGTTTGTTTATCCATTCAGGATACACAAATCATTCATCTGTTGTAGATACCCCTTCACCAGTCTGTTTTCCCTGTTTTCTGGATAAGTGGAGGGCTGACTGAGCTCATGGGAATCCAGGTATCCCAGTAGCACTGGCTTCTGCCTTGGAGTATTCAACCTGTTGAAGACCTGTTGGTCTTCATGTTTTGATCCATGTGCATGGTCTACGTGATCAACTGCACAGTTCCACACTCTGTTAGGAGGATTTTTTTTTACTAATTATCTCATTTATAGTCCAAGTAATCCCAAGCCTGCAGTGAAGACATTTCATCATTAGAATATTTCTAAAAACACTTTTTCAATTATTAGGGATATTTAACTTTATTTCAACAGCTGTAGTACTGACATGACTGGGGTTCAAAAGTATATATTGGGCATAAAGTCATACTTCCTTTAATTGCAAATTAGTGTAAATCTAGCCTTCATAAAGCTACAAAGCAAGAAGATGTCAAAGACTATTACACTGTGGTGTGTTAGATTGCTGCGTGAATCATTCAGTAAAGGCTCATCTCAATTATAGCAGGGCAATAGACAGCTTGTGGTTTTTAAATGGCTGGAAGGGGAGCTGGAGATGGCAATTAATACCCTATTCACTATTTTCCCATAGCATGGTCCAAACATCTTGTCTCACTGATGGAAAATATATGTTTGCTCTGATACAAACAACTTAAAGAACAAAAGTCATGGAGTGGCTTGAAAAGTAAATGAAACTGAGAGTGGGGGATAAATACAGACAAGCAAGTGAAATTGTGTCTGCATTTGTGTGTCCCACGTTCACTTTGTGTTACTCTTGCCCTAAAAGAAATACCAAGGTGCTTTACAAATGTGAGCAGAGCTACCTAGCTACGTCATTATTGTTATCTGGAAATAGTTTGCCATAATACTGAGCTTAAATCAGGCCAACTAGATGCTTACCACCTTTAAAGACCTGGTGGAGGTGAGATGGATGAAAAAGGGTGAGAATTAGTGTTAAAAATGTACTTAACTTAGAGATGTGGCAAATATTTCAGATAATTTTTTTCCCTCTTTGGCAAAGCTGTGTATTTAGTCTTTCAGAACACATATTTTTTTCTCAACAAAGCTTGCACAGTTTGGAGTTACAAAAGAGTGTATCCTTTTTCCTTAGTAAGTATGATATTTTTTATAACATGTTTATAAGAGTTTGAGAATTTTTCAGGCTTCTCCATACCTGGTTGAAGGTGGTGTGTTTATTTAAAGAATTAATGTCCTTCTTTGGTCTATGTGATGTGGAAATTTAATTGAAATTTATAAGCCTGAATACTCCTAATTCTTACCCTCATAATCAGCTTGCAGGTCTCCATGTTAACTTGCCTGACTGAAATGACTTTTTCCAAATAGTTAAATGTGGGCCTGTTTGAATTGTTTTTTAAACTTTTCCTAGAGATGTTTTATTTCTAAACAGGATGAAAATTTCTCAAGACCGATATTTTCCCCAGTTTTTGATTAACCTCCCCTTGAAAACTGCAAATTTCAACAAAAAACACTCTTTCTACACCCCATTTCAAAAGCTCCTTTTGAATTTTTCTGTGCAAAAGCATGTTTTTTTATTTGCAAGTCAGCTTTACTTCAAAGGCTGTAGGAAAACATCTCAGAAGCCACAGTTCTGTGTGTTGGTCAGCAGATTTGCATAACAGGAACTTTTCCAACCTGGGGGGAAGATTTTTCTTCTTTAGCCCTATGAAGCACATTAGATGCTCATGGGTTTTTTTTTTCCCTAAAAAGTGTGTCTATGTCTAAGTGTGAAAGAAAAAGACTAGAATCGAATGTCAGAGACTGCATCAGGCTGTGTTATTTCTAGTCTTGCCATGTGAAGTCAGAAAACTACACCCCTAGACAGCAGAAAGGTGTGAAGGATGGAAGGCAGCAGTTGTGCCAAAGGGAAACGTGCAGCTATGTCCCACCTGCACTTGCCTCTCAGTGGCTTCATGGCGGAAGAGCTCTTCCACATTTTCCTTCAGCTTGTTACCTCAGTTCCCATTTCTGGACACAATGTCCTCAGAGTGACGTGAAACCAGAGAGGAAAATGGTAAGTGAAGAACACTCAATGCTTCTAAATTACCTTTGTTACTGTACTGTTAACTTGGCAACAAAATGAGTTTGGAATAGACGTTTGAGTTTTTAATTGCTTGAGGCAATCACCTTGGTTATTAAGTCATTGGGGAGGATTCGGCTGAGGGAATCGTACAGCAATGAAGGGATGCAAATCCATCACTGGTAGGTGTGAAATAATTCTTCTGTATAAAACATTCATTACTTTCCTTTGGGTGTTACTGCCAAAGTCATCACCATAAACTCAGTGGACACAGCGTAATCTTTCTGATGTGTTGCTTCTTGTTATAAAGAGGTGTAGGAGGGTCAACAAACTCTCAACATGATAAAGTATATGCCCCTAAGGGTTGGTCTTTATATAGGAAGCAGGGAAATTAGCAACTGATTAATGAACTGACAGTGTACCTGTCAATAAGGGAAACAAGACCCGGGTGTCTACAATCACTATATGATGCCATTTCTGAAAGTATGAGCAATTTCACCAATACCTGTGTGAGTAAGATAGGGTCTGGTGTCTTGTGTTACAGAGCTTGTACAGCTGTAGAGCACATTTAGAACAAAATCTCTCTACAAGAGGGAGACAAGACATTTCAAGGACTGCATTAGACAGAGGACAATGCTAGATGCATAATTTGAGAGCTATTACACAAGCCATAAAAATAAATGGATAAATACATTTACAAAAAGACATCCTAAGTATTATCACTTTGAAGTGTTTGCCACTTGGCAAGCTATTGGTCTCTATTTTTTTTAATCTTTTGTGAAAAGCATGAAAACTCATCTCACTTTTCACTTGCTATAAACTGGAGTTGTTCTGTGAAAGACAGAGGGTCTCAAGCAATTTACAACAGCTGAGGAAATGTGTTTTAAATAAGAAGACAACCTTAGAACCTCTGAGGGCAAGAATAAAAACTGTCAGGAGTCTCCACTTCTTCCTGCAAGGGCTGTGAGTTTGTGGAATGCACCAGAGTATTGGTGACCCTGACCCATGCCTCCTTTGGCTAGTCTGAATGTAAGCTGGATGAGGTATTCCAGCTTTTCGACTTTTCCATCGCCTCAGGCATTTCACAAGAGACAGCTCAGTAAATGAGATTATCCCAAGGCAATAGTGGAACCAGGTGAGCCCTGCCCTGTGTGGTCTGTGTGAACCAGTCTACCAGGCGCACTTCACATGAAAGTCAGTCATGAAGTAGTCGTAGTTGAGAATTAAAAGGGCATTGCCAAGACATGAGAGATGAAATTAGAAAAGCAGAAGCTCTTCTTCACTTGAAATTGGCCAGAGGTGTTAGAACCTACAAGAATGAGTTCTCAAGGTATGTAAACAACAAGGAGAAGCAGAAGGAAATTGAAGATGGTATAAAATCCAGGGCCTCGAGGGAAGGGGCTGGAACTAGACTTAACACACGTCAGACCAATATGATCAAGCAATGTGAAGTCCGATTTATTAGCTAAGATGGTGGGTTATATAGACATACAAATAGTTTACAGTAACAGGTGCTCTCTGATTGGCATGCCAAGTGAAAAGAATGTAAACAATTCCAGAGTTAAAGCGGCTACGGTGCTAATCCTATAATTACTCTATCTATAATGAGGCAAACTTCAAGAAGAAATTTCTTGCTGCGACACATGGCCTAGCTAACTACACACAGGCCTAAAATCAAGGCCTACAGCCCAGATAACTCAGAAATCACTCTACAACCCAATCATGGCCGAGGTCTTTAAGAAATTCGGTAACAGGAGATTATTGGCCTGCCATCAAGCAAGAGAGGTGAATTAGTTCCTAAAAGTGCTGAAAAGGTTCTCGGCACATTCTCCATCTCTGGCTTTACCATCACTACAGTTTTGATAACAAAAATCCAGGTTGATGCAAAGACAGATGTACTGTCAGTTAAAGATTAGGTGTGTGAGCAGGAACTTGGTGGGCCCTGATGTTACCCATCCAAGGGTGTTATCCAACCAGAGCACTGGCTGACATCATTGCAATGTCAGTGTCCATAGTCCTTGAGAAATCTGGAGACTGAGGTTATCCCACAAGACGGGAAGAAGGCTGATATCACCCCCATCTACCAGATGGTTGTAAAGAAGGATCCGGACATTTATAGGTCCATCAGTCTTACTTGAGTCCCTGGCAAAGTTATGGAATAAATCACAGAATCTTTGGGGTTGGAAGAGACCTCTGGAGATCATCCAGTCCAACCCCCTGCCAAGGCAGAGTCAAATAGAGCAGTTACACAGGAATGTGACCAGGTGAGTTTTGAATGGCTCCAGAAAGGAAGATCCCACAACCTCCCTGAGCAGCCTGTTTCAGTGCTCTGCAGCCCTCAATATAAAGTTTATATTTATGGCCATTGTTCCTCATCCTGGCTCTGGACACCATTGAAAAGCGTCTGTCACCATACCCTTGAGACCCACTGTTGAGATATTTATATGTATTAATGAGATTCCCTATCAGTCTTCTCTTGTCCAGACTAAATATCCCCAGCTCCCTCAGTCTCACCTCATCAGAGAGAAGCTCCACACCCTTCATCAGCTCTGGGGCCTCCACTGGACCCTGTCCTTTACCTCCTTGACTTGTGCTGAGGAGCCCAGAACTGGACACAGCACTGCAGATGTGGCCTCACTAGGGCTGAGTAGAGGAGCAGGATCACCTCTCTTGACCTGCTGGCCACACTCTTCCCAAAGCACCCCAGGATCCCACTGGCCCTCTTAGCCACAAGGGCACTGCTGGCTCATTGTCACCTTGTCATCCACCAAGATTCTCAGGTCCTTCTCTGCAGAGCTGCTCTCCAGTCAGTCACACCCCAGCCTGTGCTGGGACTTGGGGTTTCTCCTCCCCAGGTGCAGGACCCTGCACCGGCCCTTGTTGAACATCATTAGATTATTCTCTGCCCAGTTCTCCAGCCTGTAAATGGCAGCACAGCTTTAATGTGAATCAGCCACTCCCTGCAGTTTTGTGCCATCAGCAATCGTGCTCAGGGTACATTCTATCCCTTTGTCCAGGCTGTTGACAAAAATGATGAATAAGGCTGGAGCCAGGACTGATCCCTGGAGAATGCCACTGACTACAGGCCTCCAACTGGATTCTGCTTTGCTGATCAAGACCCTCTGAGCTCTGCTGTTCAGCCATTCTTGATCCACCTCACTGTCTGTTCATCTGAGCTTACCTAGGGGATGTTATAGGTGACAGTGTCAAAAGCCTTGCTGAAGCTGAGGTGACAATATCCTCTGCTCTTCCCTCACTAACCCTTCCTGCCAGGCCATCGTAGAGGGCTATTATATTGGTCAAGCATGATTTCCCTGTGGTGGATCCATGCTGACAACTTCTGATTACTTTATTTCACATGCTTGGTGACGACCTCCAGAATAATCTGTTCCATCACCTTTCCAAGGGTGGAGGTGAGTCTGACTGGACAATAGTTTCTCGGGTCATCCGTCTTTTTGAAGACATGAGTAATACTGTCCTTCCTCAAGTCATCGGGTATCTCTATTGTGCTCCTATTTTTCAGAGATGATGGATAGTGGCTTAGCAAAATCTCCCTCAGCACCCATAGGTGTATCCCATCAAGTCCCATGGATTTATGATTGTTAACTATGTCTAGCCAGTCTCTAGCCCTCTACAACCAAGGGTATGTCTTCCTTTCTCCAGGCTTCTTTTCCTCCAAAGGTCTGTGATTCTTGATGGCTAACACCTGCAGTAAAGCTGATGAAAATAAGGCATTCAGTAATTCTGCCTTATCTGTGTCTTCCGTTACCAGGACACACATCTGATTCAGCAGTGGCCTCATATTTTCCCAATCTTCCTTTTGCTGTTCAGGTACTTGTAGAAGCCCTTTTCAGTGCCCTTGATATCCCTTTGCCAGGCTCAGTTCCAAGTGAGCTTTGCCCCACTTCTATGCTCTCATACTCTAATGTTCTTCTAGTCCTCCCATCTGGCTTCTCCCTTTTCCAAAATTCCATAAATTTCTTTTTTCCATTTGAGATTTACTAGAAGCACCCTGCTCATCCATGCAAGTGTCCTTCCCTCTCTACTTGATTTCTTGCATGTAGGGATACAATGGTCTTCAGCCTGGAGGAAATGATGCTTGAATATTGACCACATCTCTTGGACTCCCTTCTCTTCTAGGGCCCTAACCCATGAGATTCTTATAAGCAGGTCTTTGAAGAGGCCGAAGCTGGTTTTCTGGAAGTTGAGAGTTCTAGTCCTGCTTACTGCTTGGCTTCCTCCGTGCAGGATCCTGATTTCCGCCATCTCATGGTCTCTACAGCCAAGGCTGCCCCCAGCCTTCACATCTTCAACCTCCTGGTTTTTAGTACAAGACCCAATAACACACCCTTCTTTGTTGTCTCCTCCACCACTTGCATCAAGATGCTTTCATCAATGAATCTGCAGGCGCTTCCTGGACTGTCTCTGCCAGGCCACTTTGTCTCTCCAAAAAATATCAGCGTGGTGGAAGTCTCCCAGGAGAACCAGGGCCTGTGACCCTGAGGATACCTTCAGCTATCCGTAGAAAGCTTCATCAGCTTCTTTCTCCTGATCAGGTGATCTACAATAAACACCCACAGCAGCATCAGCCATATTAGCCTGTCCCTTAATTCTTATCTGTAAACCCTCAGCTCATTCGTCTGGCCCTGGGCAGAGCTCAATACATTCCTGTTGCTCTCTCACATAAAATGCAACTCTGACACTGCCCCTCACTGACCTGTCCTTTCTAAAAAATACACAGCCATCCTTGGCAGCATTCCAGTCATGTGAGCTGTCTCACTGTGTCTCTGTAATTGTGATGAGATCATGGCCCTGCGACCACGCATAGATTTCTATTTCTGTTTATTCCTCATGCTGTGTGCGCTTGTGTACAGGCACTTTAGAGTGGTGATCAAGCAATTGGATTCCCTAGACAGGGTGTAAGAGGAAAAGTCACAAACATAAGCCAGATAGGGGAGAGCCTATATGAGAAAAGGCTGAGAGAACTGGGTTTGTTCAGTCTTGACAAAAGAAGGCTTAGGGACGCCTTGTCACCGTGTTTCAGCATATAAAGGCTATGAAGAAGATTGACAATCTCTTTTTACAAGGAGCCACACAGAAAAGATGGGGGGTAATGGATATAAGTAACTTCTGGGGATATTCTGCTAGGACACAAGAGGAATATTTTTCACAATGAAAACAATCAGCCATTGCAATAGCCTCCCCAGGCAAGTGGTGGATTCCTGAGCATTGGACACTTTTAAGATTTGGCTGGACAGGATGCTGAGCTATCTTATCTAGATCGTGCTGCTACCATCATTTTGCCGAGAAAGGTTGGACCAGATAATCCTTGAGGTCCCCTTTCAACCTGGTATTCTATGAATAACAGCAATTTATTTTTAGAAAATTACGTGGGTGTTCCAGGCAGCAGTCCTGGTATCCTCAGGAGTTAGCTTCCAATTTAATGTGAGTAGTCCCAGCTGTAGAGCCCGTGCTTAGAAAAGTCCCTTCTCTGTAGGCAACTTGACATACACAGGCAACTTTTTATACCTTTTTTAGGGCAAGTGACTTATAAAATGCAATATGCATGAGAAAGGGAGAGAGATAAAAGCTGAATTGTAAAGAAGGAGGAGGTTCTCAAAGCCCCTGTGGTGACGTAGGGGGGAATTTACAAGGTCATATTGGACCTACTTTAAAATGTGCTGATGTAGAGAGGATGATGGGAACTCTTGGGGCCAACTGGGAACTGACTCACTTGTCCCTGCCTGCTGCTGCCTCCGCCTGTGAGTAATATTTGCAGATCACCTTTTTCTTCTTTAAGCAGCTGGAACGCCTGATGCTGACTCAACTCCAGAGGATGGAAACGTAAGCCAGATTGAAGCCAGAGGTGATTTTGTTTCCTTGTATAGGGTTTTATTTTTCATTGTTTGATTAGGATCAGAGCCGCATCAAAGGAATTGGAGAAAAAAGAAGGCATGGTATTGCCCTTCATGAAAGGCCTTTGGGAATTTTAGCTCTTACCTGTGGCAGGTGGGAGGTGGTAAAGTTTACAACTGGATGAGCCAATTCATTTCTTTCCCCCTCAGCTCCCCCCCTTGCCATTCCCACACTTGTCTGAGCTCTTTTTGTAAGGAAAAGATAGGGGAAGGTGACTGCGACAGATGAAAGTGATGTTAGTTATGTCAGTTGCTGTTGGAAATGGAGCAGAGGAATCCGCCTACTAAGAAATACCGCCAGAAAATAATCTGTCCCAAAGAGTTACTGCAGTCTCTGCACAGGGCACCTGAAGAAGCTTTTGAAGGACATCTTTTTTCTTATTACAGTAATATTTTTCAGGTTCACAAGGTGAGCTCTGTATACGGGATGCAGCTGACTGCAGTGATTAATGGCTCTTTCTGCTAGGAGTTCCTCTGCAGATCCTTTGGCATTTCATGTATTCAGCAAAGCTTATTTCCACTTAACTGCAGTCTCTCTTCGTGGCTCACCATCCATTTGGACCCTTATAAAGTATATCTGCATGCTAGTTAATCTCTGCTGTTGGCAAAAGGTCTGCCTATGCAGCATGCTGCTACTGCTTCCTCTTCCCTTGCCCCGGGCTTAAGATGATATCTTCTTATGAACACAGTCTAGCTACATCAGCCTATAAAATCTACTTTTGAAAATTACATATTGAAAACCATTTCCTCTGAAGCATTTGTTTGTTTTCATCTTAGAAAGGAAGTGGCATTTGCCAATTTGATACCATTTTCTTTGGGTGCCTTAAAGAGATGTATTTTCTTCCTACAGATACCTAACGTGCTTTGCACAAGGCAGCGAAGTTACACAGTTTAATATAATAGTATCCTAAATGTGATCCACTGTGCAGCAACATCAGATTGTAAAGTGGAGACAGACAAGCAAGTGCAAGAATCTGCTTTGGAGGCAGAGCCTGCTGCCAAGCAAGAGATGAGGAGAGTTTCACTGCCATGTGAATTTTTCTGGCAGCAGCTGTTAGAAACCTGCAGAACTTGATAGGAGAGGCTTTGAAAGCACAAAAGATGTCCTTTATCTGTTTTGCCTCTCTTGAATGCTCCTCTTGTAGTGCTTTTTGTCCCTGCTGCTCTGACTGCCATTCAAGGTATGAGACCTGTGGAAGAGGGGCTGTTCAGGACGTTAGCCTCAAGGTGCCCTTTAAAGAAAAAACAGTTGCTGGAACTGTGGGAACAGGAAAGTATCTTGTCGTTGATAAAGAGGGTGATCCTCTCTGGTGGTAGGTCTTGAGCAAGTGGGTCAGTACCTTGAGTTAGAACAGAGAGTCTCTGCAGCATGACAGTGATCAAGAGGTAGCTAAAACAGTCAGTCATCCTTTGGATTTACTCACCATTGTTATCCTCACCCTGTCATGGATTTTTGCTTGCTTAGTGGCACAGGCAGGGTCACAGAAAACTGGAGGTACAGATTTCCTTCCCATCCTGGATACAACTCTCCCACTCCATCTCATAGGAATTGTTTCCAATAGTAATTCCTCTCTGACTGTTCCTGCTGCCTTTTCTGCAACTACTGAAAGATGTGCCAAATGGTGCTGTTTTCCATTTTTTGCCATTTTTGCCAGTATTATTTCAAGGCATGATCACACTTCTCCATGCTGAGTTCTCTGCTAATTTGGGACTGACCACAACAGCACTGCCCACTCAGGCTGTGTTTTGCTTAAAAGTTACTCTCCTTTTCAAAACTCTCCGTGTATTGCTCCAGGCTAACTTCTCCATCTTGCTGTGCTTCTGACCTGCCATACAGCTAAATTTGGCTGGTGAGAGATCTTCTTTCTTCTCTCAACTCCATGCCAACTTGTGTCATGTGCATTCAAACCTCAGCAGAAGTATTTCCTCCCTTCTGCTTCCTAATTCACCACTTCTTCCCATAGTTATTATTATTAGGGTGACTAATGTATTGCATCTGTTTCTTTCATCTCTGCTGTCTTCCCAGCCTTACTCTATGGGCAATTCAAGCGAAGGTGAGTAATGCAGAGGCAGTGAGCATGGTGGCTATTTGGACATGGAAGATAGTGTATTCCAGAAGCATTAGTACTTGCTAAACACAGGACTGATGTGCTAAGGTACAGCTCTGAATACCTGCAGACTTTAAGGATGGCTAGTGATTGAGTTTGGTGTCAGATAGCTAGGATGAAGGAAACACTTAATGCTGAGAACGAGATACAAGTTTACCCCAGATGCGGAAACCTTTGACCTAGGGTTTAATTTGTAGTATTTGTTGGGGCTTTGGTGATACTTTAGAGATCTCTGCCACCATTTGCACTAGTGCGTGTCTTTTGCACAAGCACAGCAGAAATGCTCCTATGTTGGATATCTGTGTTATAGGGAGCCAGAGGAAAGTAACAGAGCTGTCAAATCTGACAAAATTTGTGGCAGAATAGGCGAGTCCAACACATCTTTCAAATCACACCTTACAGACTGCAGTGCTTTGTGTATGTTGCTGCTGAGAGGGGCATAGCCACAAAGATGAAGTGGGGAGGAAGGTTTCCTCCCACCACTTTCACTTCTGTATAGAGAAGGCCAAGAGTGAACCAGACAAAAATGAAATGTGTTTGCAAACACTTGGCAGACTTCAAAACCAGAGAATGCCTTTTTTTTGTGTGCATGCACCATTTCAAACTTGGTTGTTGTGTGAAGGGGAGGCACTGCTCATTCGAACCATGATGGAAATTTCAGTCCAATGGTTGGAATTCACATAAGCTAAATGAGACTGGAGCAAAAGCAAAGGGGGCTCCAGAAGGTTAAATCTGGAAACAAACACCACTACATGTTTCAGGCTTGAAATTGGGAGTCATGAATGTCAAAGACTTGAAGGTATCAGCATAACATGCTCTTTATCCCAAAACAAACAACTCCCTGAGCACAATTTTAGAGGTCTCATTCTTCTCCCACACCTGGATTCCAGGCAGATACAGAACTACTCGTGTAAGGAAGAACTCCTTTCCTGTAGGACAGAGAGACATGAAATGGCTAACACTGAAAGCAGATATTACTGCAGAGGCGCTCTACAATGAATCCACAATTGTTCTCCACAGTCAGCTCTTGAGAGTGCATTTACTCCCACAGTGTATTTGAGAGCCAAGTAAAGAAATGTGTATTAAGGTGAAAAGGAGCCCCATTGTGCATACAGCAGGGCACCTTCATGCATGTTATCTTCTGTAGCACAGAACAAGGATGAGGGAAGAAGAAATAGGTCCCAGCACATCTGTGCCTGCATGCACTTCCCAAAATCTCATACCATAAGGTCCCCAGGACTCCAAAGCATAAGTCACGGCTTGCAGATTCAGCACTTGTATATATTCTGAGGCATTTATTCTGTAATTGGGTTAAGCATTTTCCAGCTGCCCCCTCCAGCTTACCACAAAGCAAGGATTTACCACATCCAGAACCCTGGTGAGTAATGTTAAAAATAACAGGAGTGGCAAACACTGGTCTGGGTTAGCTCCTGGGTTGCAAAGTTTGCACTTGGGGGTTCTGCTGGAGCCTCCCAAGACTTTCTGCTTATGGGATGGGGGGGAATTGTGCCATTGTTGGAATGTGGTAGAAGCAAGGAAGTGCTGTGGGAAATCTAAGATCACTGGGGTTCAGCAAGAAGCACTGTCAGTCCTCCCACTGTCGTGACTGTGCTGGCTGTCAGTCCTGCAGGAGACCCTGGATTCTCCCATGGCCCCATTGCTCCTGGAGGTTTGTGTTAAACACCTGTTCAGGTCCCTGTCTTCCCTACACCATCCCTTGTGTTGTGATTTGAAAGTCAGCTCCAAAGATAAGGCTGTGTGATTAAGTGTGTCTTTTAAACCAAAGTGTATCTTAATCAGTCTGATTTACTGTCTGATTCAGTACATTAGCTGCAGCTTCCTAAGCTCTGTGGTGTAATGAATATGCATACATTCAACAGTTGCAATTAGCAGGCAGCCCCTGCTGGGGAAAACAAACTACCCAGGGCCTAATTCCACCCTTCCCATAGTGACTTCAGTGGGACATTGCTTAAACGCAAGCCCCTGGATCCATCCTACAAAGCAATGGTTAATAGGCCCCTGTGCTTCAAAAACCTATTTAAATAGCAAGGTTTGTGTCAATTCTAATTTTACCTGAATGAGTTTGCCTGTTCCTCAGTGACTCAGGCAGGCAGACTGAAAGTACAAAGCACATACAGTACAGTACAGTACCTACGTCAGTGTTTGTTTCGGGACTGGTCATTTGGGTAAGCTATCTCCTCTTGCTGAAAGAAACAGAATTAATTAGCAAACTTCAAGAAAGTAAAAGGGTTAAGCCTTTCCTTTGGAACTCCCACCAGATAAGCTCAGCACTATGCAATTGTCATGAGAATTTATGAGGTAGAAGCTACTGGAGTAACTAGGGAAAATATGCACAATTAAAATTATATTTCTGTTCTTGTCCTTTAGCTTAACCCCTTGGTGCACCATAAGTTGAAATGTTTGCGGGTTTGTTTTTTATTTCCCAGAGGCTTTTCAGACAGCCTAACACAAAATTGAAGCTATGATTGGTATATTTAAGCTCTGGGTTTAACTTCTGCTCACAGCCGACACAGTGATTTGCAAAGAAACACTTTCACACAGTTATTTCATAAAAACCATTTATATTTAATATAAATCTGTCAAACATTCAAAACCATATGTGAAGTAATTTAAAATGCTTACAGAATCGTAGAATATTGTGCTTTATTGCATTCAGAAGCAGAAAAAAAGGGCAAGACCTGCAGCAACAGAAATCTGAGCTCAAGCCTATCCAAAGCTGGAAGAGATAAAGGGATTCTGTTGCTCTGTACACACAGGAGAGGGAACTGAGTTGCACCCCTCCATGGGTCTGCTTCCTCTCTGCATGTGGCTTTTGCTCTCCTGTTTCACCCACCCCAACCCCATCCTCTGAAGCTGTGCGTGGGTTTGGGCAATTGAGATTTGGAGAGGCTGCTGACCTCTTAGCTAATGAATGCCTGTCCCTGCATCAAAATAATGTTCCTGTTTCATCTGGTGCTTCTCCTGAACAGAAGCTGCTAAGCGTGGGGCAACTAATAAGCTCTTTGCAGATCATGAGACCAACTTCTTTTCCTTTCCTTGGGAGAGGCACTAGGTGTTCCAGGATAAAGGGAAAACGGTCGTTCCTCACAGCATGCTGATGCATCTGAAGATGGCCAAGGAAAAGAGAGGAAGTAGTGCAAGTGCTGCTTCACTTAAATATCTTATTCCATTTACCTCCAAACTTTCCAGCAATATTCCACATTATCATCAAATCTGGCCTGCGAAAATTCAAGAAGACAGGTTTAACTGTTGCAAAGCTAAATAGTCATTGGTAGACAAGATCAGGTTTATAATAACAGGATATTTTCTACTTAACTGTGGTGATATTAGATTCCTTCTATATGTGCTGAGTCACTGCTTGTGTTTATTTATTTTAATAAAAGGCAATAGCTACATCTATTTACAAATTAATACAAATTTGTTGTATTCATAGAATCGTTTGGGTTGGAAGGGGGTTTTAGAGGTCATCTAGTACAACCTCCCTGCAATAAGCAGGGAAATCTTCAACTAGAACTGGTTGCTAAGAGCCCCATCCAACCCGACATTGAGTGTTTCCAAGGATGGGACATCTCCCTGAGGCATGTGTACTAATGCCTCACAACCCTCATCGTCATAATCTACATCAACCCTCTTTTAGTTTAAAACTCTTTGTCCTATCTTAAGTTTGGTTCCGTCTTTTTTGCAGGCCCCCTTTTCATTCTGGAAGGCTGCTATATGGTCTCCCCAGAGCCTTCTCTTCTCCAGACTGGATAAACCCAACCCTCTCAGTCTTTTTTCATAGAAGAGGTATTCCATCTCTCCAATTTTGTGTCGGATTTCTGATGCACAAATAGGGTTGGTGGGAATTAGCCTGGGTGTCATTAGGAATTGAGAATCACACAGGAACTTCGGGGCCAATCCTGATGCCTGCTGTAGTGCATTGGTGCTCTTTCTGTGGGCATACACAAGGGCTGGAGAGAAATAAGCTCACTCTCTGTTGGGTGAGCCCTTTAGTGATGTGTATAGGACCTTGGTGTGTCAGAGGTAAATTCACCTCGTCACGAGCTCTGGTCATGTCTGACACCACAAAACAAAAGATAGAAAATTGGACAGTGGTAAACAGCAGGATCAAAATGGACTGACAAGCTAGGTTGGAAGGAGAAGGAATAGAGCACTGAAATGGATGTGCACATGAAAACTGCGCCCTAAAATTCAGACCTGGCCCTCCACTAATTACAGTACTTGTATCTCTATTCATACACAACACCGTGTATTTGGTCTGCTTGTGCCTGGATGTTGGTAGGACAGTAGAAGGAGGAATTTCTTGTCCCTGATTCAGGACATTGGCTTACTTTTAGATTAGAGAAACATAGTTTGTGGAAAGAAATATATTGTAAGGAATACACTGAATTAATTTCTGAAGGGCAGAGAGAGAGAATGAAAAGAGATGGCTAATGAATACAGCTTAAGAAGGAGAATTATTTGGCAGATGCAAACTCCTGGTCAATTTGTGCTCTCAAGTAGATGCTGAGATGTCAGCTAGAGGGGAGAGAGATAAAGGAAGGGAATTTAGCTTCATGATTGTGCATAAAAATAACATTAAAACTGTCCTATAACCCTCTCCCATCCATCTCCTCCAGAATGTGAGTCTGAGTGGTTGGCAAAATCCTTCCAAATGAGCCTACTCTGGTTCAAACACTGGGAAGTGCATTGTGACAGGCTCTTAACAGCAGTAGGCACCATATGTAACTGTTGCTGCTCTTTGTGGATGTGCTGTGCATACATATGCTCTGCAATGAAACATGTGTATGGTGAGTGAATGAAAAGCAGCCCATGAACTCGCTCCCTTTTCGTTTTCCCTGTGTGAGGCAAGTGGATTTATGCGTATCATGTGCACATACATCATGAGTATGAGAAACAATCAGCTGGAGCATTTGAAGGCTGTTTTGTGGACTGCCTGCCTGATTCCCTGAGGTGTGCCTTGCTAATTTTGCTCTCCTTTTAGAAAGAATATTTTTCTTTTTTTATTTGCTTTGGTTTCTCAAAAAAATGAAAACCCAGCACGTATGAAAAGCATTTTGTTTTCTAAAAAATCACAGTTGCCAATGCGAAGTGGGGGAAGGAACCTCAAAATTGTTTCCAATTCTGATACTGTTTTTGAATGCGGGGAGGGTAGTTCTGTGTCTCAAAGGTCTTCCTTACAGTTGCAGAATAGTTCATCCCAGGGTGCCATGTGATTGTGGAGCCAATCTTTGTGGATGACCAATTGAGGAATGGTCCTAGGCAACTACAGGACAGGTCAGACCCAGCAGGAGTCTTGAGTAGATATTGCTAGCTTGCTCTGTCTTCCAATCTTTGCAAAGACCCTTCTAGGAATTAACACCACTCTTGCTGAATGGAGTGGCTTGCTCCCTCTTCTTACCAACCCTGCATAGTGAGTGACTCACTTGTGCTAGCCAGGAGTTTCCCCACCATCACCTGCAGAGATACATTATCCTCATTTCATGGCCAGCAGCAGCAGCCGTACTGCCACTCTTTCCTGGTACAGGGCAAGCCACTTCCCCAGGCAAAGTCAGTCCATTTAATCCATTTCATTCTTAAGGAAAATGGGGCCCCGAGGCAGCGTGCAACTTGCCCTGTTGGCGTGGCAAATCCTTAGTGGCACTTGGAGTCTGTGAGAGCTGAGCTGGCGGATGTTTCCTCTCGGCACTGGTTTGTGCCTCTATCAGCAGGGCCCGACTCACCTCACCAGAGTAATTGTTATCAAAGCCTGCATGGCTGGCTGCTCTCCGTGCTCCTGCACGCTCTCTATGCATACATATTGCCTGATGAATGCACACCCTGTTGAGTGTTATTGCTTTCTTAATGTGCTGCAATTTTCTCCCCAATATTCTAACCAAGAACGATTGTTGCTGTAGAACATCCTCCCTCCAGTTGCCACAACCCATGTTTATTTACAAGAGCACATTTTACATCAGCTGTCGCTCCGGTCTCGCTGGAATAGAAGTTTCAAGTTCACAGAACAATAAAAGATATAAATTACCTATCATAATTAACTGAACAGCATGAGTGAGCCTTCAAACACCAGACTTTGTTATGCCCTAATTACACACTGCACACACACAAGAGCTTAAGCGCCTCTGCCCGTCTGTCTGTGCTGGGGACTGGGCACTGCCTCCACCCTGATCTCAGCCCAGCAGGCAGCTCTCGGTGCCACGGTCCCAGCTGGTGGCAGGTTATGCATGCAGGAGAGAACTTTCCCATGGTATCCATCTTTTATTGCCATCCTGCACCATCCTCATTGGACCCCGTGGGCAGGCCCAGGAGGGGAGGAGAAGCAGAGGGAAGTGTAATTTTCTTTGAAAAGTAGTGTTATTTTCCAGCCTGTGCAGCTTTGTAGAGAAATCATTGCTGCCCCTGAGATTTGTCTGCTAGCCCTCTCCATAGGTTTCAAGTAGAAAGAGAGACTTTGTTCTTCTTCTGGAGGGGATGACACAATTTCCTACTGGAGTCCCCTGCAGCCTCCCACCTGGAGCTGTGCCACACATCCACTTCAGATGTTTCCCCATACTATGTTCAGCATCCAGACTCTGGTTGTGGACATCATCCATTACTGCCCTTTAGGGACTCCTGCAAGCCTCATTTCTCCATGTCTACTGGATGTGCTGGTTTGAAGGATTTGAGCCAGGCCTCCATGGGTCAGGGGCAGTGTTTAACCTCCTGGCAAGCCACTGGTGTGCCTGCAGTTAGTTCAGCCCTTCGTCATTTTGACAGGAGGTGATTCCACACACACAGACCCCAGAGGAGAGAGCATTGCTCATTTTTAGGTGAGGGCAGTCAGTAAGCCTCTGGAAGGAGAGTTAAAACTTATGTCTTGCTCAAGTTATAGGCTGGAGAAAGCTAGAGACAGGAGGTTTGATTGACTGCACCCAAGGAAACGTTTATGCTCACAGGCACTGTGTGTTTCCACATCAGGAGCATCCTCAGGAAAGGTCATTGTGCTTAGGAGCTGAATCCTTGCCAGGAGGCTTTACAGGTGTTCAGACAGCTTGTTAACAGCAGGAAACACAGAGAGGGTGAGCCCTTTTGTGGATCATTAAAAGCCCAGGTGGATGTGTAAACTTGGGTCTGTGCTCTTTCTGACACCTGGTTTTGCTCTTTAAAATGTGTGATCTGTATTTAAATCTGTGTAATGTGAATCTTTATTTCTACTTGAACACTTGATTTTTTTTGCTATGAGATGGTGTCACAGTAACGGACCCAAAGCTAAAAGCTCCATGTCAAGATGTGAGGCAGCCCTTATAGAAACAAGGAATTTCACTGTTCCCATGCCTATCCAGCCAAGCCAACACCATATCCTAGGATGTCGAACACTGTGCCTGTGAGGAGGTTTCTTCATAAAGTTCGTAGTTAAATTTAGAAATTATAATTCAGGAATTGAACAGGGGCCTCTTGCCATACAGTATGGACTTGGAGAGAGAGCATGAACTTTTGGCACAGTCTAGAAAGGTCAGAAGAGAGTTCAGTCTGTCCAAATCTTTCACAGAACAGCTATCACTTTTGATAATTTTTTTATTGGAGAAAATCTGGCACATTTATTATACTTCTGGGGTTTATGATACTGTATTATTTTATTGTTTTATATTAGTACTTTACACTGTACTGTTTTGACATTATTGAAACAAATTATTATTTTCTTGCTGGAGAAAACGACTAGTGAAATAATATGTTCTGAGAGCCCAAAAATAATTTTTTATTCAGCTTTGGCATTTCATGGAAAATCTGAGTGCTGCTTTTCAGAAAAAAAAATCACACTTTATCTATTGGAATTCCTGACCAGAGCTACTGTAACATTGTACTACATTAACCCTCAAAGGATTAAAAAGCATTTAAATCAAAGCTGGCTGAATAAATTGTAATGAATAATTTATTCAATTATTTTCTCTTCTGTTTTCTCTTTACCAGTTTGTCTATTAATACGTTGTGGCTAATTTAGTTGTTGTTTGAAATATTTTACTAATAATTTCTGTAAACTATCTGATCAGGAAAAAAATATTAAATTTAACAGAATGTGTTATTATAATGGAGAATTTGAAAGGGAGTTTTATAGTACCATAGGATGCAGATATTTCTTGGACTGCTTCTTGCAAAAAGAAGAATATTATCTGCAACTCACAGGTGCTTGAAATAATTTCTATTTTGACATTTCCTGTTTTCATTGCTATTTGTACATATAAGAAATATAATATGTAAGAGAGTCTCAAGCCATCGGTGGGTGCTGAAAAACAAGTCATGGGATGCAATTGATATTCAAATTTTCTTGAATTTTATTTGCATTCATAAGACGCAAAACTTCTGTTTATTCTCTGATTGGATGATCTCAACCTTCCAGATTATTTTCTTATGTGACTGTTAAATTATATTTTAAGTCTCAATGTCCAAGAACATCCTAGGATGTTTCAAGGAAAGTTTCTGCCCTACAGCCACTCATAGGTGTTTTTGCTGTCAGTAAAAAGTGATGGAGAAAGGGTGAGGTTTTTTTTAATTTATCAGGTCTGGAAAGATTTCATATTTCATTTTTCTAGTTGTAATTCCTGAATGAGTCAAAGGTGTTGTTTCTGGAAAGGCACACAGTAGTGTTTTTCAATGTTTAAACTGACTTTACCCAAGCCAGTCTCTGCACATCTGTCCACTGGGCTCTTGGTTTTTGCTTTGAAGCATGGGGTGGTTTTTTGGAGAGATGTCCCTGCTCACTTCCTTCTTTGCACTGGAAAACCTCCTTCAAGCTTGTCCCTGACAGCAGTGGAGAAGTCACCTACAGTAGGGTGAGCCTGGCTGTGCCACCAGCTGTGCTGGTAAGGAGCATTCCCAGCCTTCAACATCCAGTCATAGCCCAGAGCACCGCTGAGGAGGGAGTTGCATGGTAGAATAATGTGTGTGTATATACATATATATATATTTATATATATATATATACACATTATATATGTGTGTGTATATATACATACATATATATACGTATATATATGTATATATATATAATACATATGTATACATATATATAGATACAGGAAGAATAAAGAAAACTTGCTTCCTCTGTGTCTCAGTGGTGATCTGGTGGTGTGGCACTTGGCTTGCTGGGCCTTGTGGAGGGTTAGCAGGCAGTGGGAGGCTGACAGTGAAGGAAAGTGCTTTCTGCATGGTGGTCATTAGCATCTGACAAATGAACATGGAGGTTTCTAAGGTTTTATCTTGCTTCCATTTGGTTGCATGAAATGAGCTTGCATTTTTACTATCTACACAGATTTTTGGTTAATTAATAACTCAGCATTACTTTAAAATCTAATTTTAATTGGAACTTTTCTAGAAGCTAAAATAATTTTTCTCCCATCTTTCCCCATCTTTCCATCAGTGATGTCAGTAGAAACTCCTCTGTATAATGCTGTACCCTATTCCCACACAGCTGAAAATTGTAGCATGACTCACTGGAGAACAGGGATAAGCTGCAATATCCCCCCTGAAGGTAAGGTCACTGCACTGCTCCTATGCCTAAAATACTTTTGTATCGCTTGGTTATCCTCCCTCTGTTGCAGCTTGACACCACCCTCTGAAACATTTCTGTTTTCCCTCCTAAGATAACTTGTTCAATTTGCAATCAAAGTTTAACTGCCACAATGATTGGATTCTGTCCAGAGAAGACTCTGCCTCTCAGGCAGGTCAGGGACAAGGGCAAGAGCCAGCATAAGGGCAGGAACAAGCCTTCACAGAGCACTCTAAGAACAAAATGTGAGGTGCTTACCTGTGCAACTGCTGCAGCAATAACAACTCTTCCTTGGGAATGCTGAGATTTTCAAACAGAAACTAAAACTGGGTGACACTGTGCCTAAGAAGCAGCTTTGCATCTGACCTACAGCACTCAGACCCCGGGGAGACTCAGCTATGTATCTATAATGTCTTTAAGGGCAAAATATTTGCCTTGGGAAAGGCTCTCTTTTTTCCATCATGTTTGATAGAGGATAAATATAGCTTCCAGCTATAGCCTTCTTGAGCAAAAGACCATCCTGAACACACAGGTGCCTGTGCAGGTGTTTCAATTGATTTTGAAAGGGCCAAGGCTTTCCCTCTTTCCCTGTTTAATTTGTCTGGGCAGGACTCCATGCACCCTTGGCACTAATTCAATGAGAAAGAGCAGTGTGCTTTAGTAAAAGGAGACTTTAGGAGGGTCTTGTCAATGCCAATGTGAAGGCAATTTAAGCAATTTTGACTTAAGAAATGGCTAACAACATTTTCACATACCAGTATGATAGTTTGGGAAAAGTTAGCAGCTTCAGAGTGATTAATAAAAACTCACCTCTCATTTGGATCTTAATTAATTCTTCTGTTACAGGAACTACAGATTTTGCTGTTAACTGAAAGTGGCCTGACCTTCAAATTAAATGGCATGTACCTTAGAAGGAGAAATATTCCAGAGACTGTTGGTATCGTGGCACCATCTCTATGTGCTATTCAGGCATTTGCACATTTCTCTACTGCCAGCTCTGATAAAGACCTTATTCTGAGCAAAATCTGGTCCCTGACAGCTCTGGGTTATTCAGCAGTTGTCTTGTGCTGTATGAATGATGCAGTTCGTAACAGTGGACATCGACTCTGCTCTGGTAATTTTAAATTACTTTTTTTTTGGTAAAGGGTTTAGGTTTACTCTCAATAATCTTTTTTGGTTTGGGATTGAAAGGCATTTCTTCAAAGCTTTCCAGTTCCCTAGAATTCTTTGTTTTATTAATGTAATATAATAAATAAAGAAATTCAGGACATTCCTTCTAACACTATCAAAGCATTTAATAAGAAATGAAAGAGGATTTCTTTTGTTTCTACAATTATGACTATTGAAGCAAGCTGTGGTAGTGAGCATTATTTGATTTTTGATAATTTTGTTACTTGAGAGCAGCTTAGGCTCCTGTGCATACAGTTACAACCCATTACCACAGGGGAACATAAGGCAGTGAGTGTCACACGAGCAGCAGTCTCACGCAGGCAGAGAAGAAACTGATTTTTGTGGGTAAAGCATTCAATGAGGACATTAAAAATATCTGGCTTATGTATGTCTCTCAGCTATATGGCTTTTTGGGTCCTTGGAGCTATTGTTTAGGGCTGAATCTTCAAAGACATTTAGGCATTCAGCTCTCATGTGATTAAAAGGGACTTCACTGACTTTGTGAGCTTTGTCTTTCTGAGGCTGGTTTCTACCAGGTGATGACACTTCCTTCGTATCCTGTGTATTGCAATGGCAAAGTTTAGACAAAAACCACTTTCTCTCAGTGTGTGTCATTTCATCAATTGCCAAAATGGAGCCAGGGACCAAATATATGGAGACTGAGCAAGGATTATTCTGTACTGCATGGGTGGGTTTGTGTGCCATGTATTCATGTGCACACTCTCTCTCCAGTAACCTTTTTTGTGCCTTTCTAGCTTTGTTAGTGTCAAGATAAAAATGCTTTTCTATCTTTCCTGTCTTTTTAAATGGCTTTCCTGACTTCCCAGTCTTCATTTTTCATCTGATTTGAATCTAAGCTATGAAGGAAGATGAACATCTGACTTGCTAGAGAGCATCACTCCTGTGAATAAGAACTATGTTGAAAGATGTTTCAATTATCCACAGAAACAAGTGCTTTTAAAGCAGTTAGATCTGTTTCCTTACGGATTTGATTTCTCGTTTTGCATTATATTGCACTGAATAATGTGCAAAACATACAAAGGGCAAATTGGAGTGCTATGAATATGCTTTTGACTATGTGCAATCTACTATATTATACAACATGAAATTTGTTAAAAAGTTGAGACAAAAAATTATTTCAAATCAGGATGACGGAAGTGCCATATGACTATATGGAAAGGTTATGTCTGCATATTTTAATCATAGCTTTCCCCCAGCTTGCTTTCAAAAGGAAATTTTGGAAAATTTTAGCCAATTAGACACAGCTCTTTGGTTTTGATAGAACCCCAATAACAGAATCTGGTTCCATAAATCTTTTCTCAATGAAGTCTTTATAAAACCTTAATTAAAACACGCTGTCTCTACTAGTGCAACAGGAAATCAGATAACAAAGCAATGGCACCCAATATGCTCCTCTAGATGAAATAATTTCCTATTTCATTTACAGTCTTAACGAATGCTTCACTTTCTCTTCATTAAGTCCATATGCATCTCTCTTTGTCCTGGAGATAATATAACTGCTGGCACTGCAGGCTGTGCTTATGCAATTGTTATTTTTAAGACCATAAAGCACATGACACAGTGTTATAGGAGCTGCTGTAATGAAATCAAAGGCACTGTCACTGTGCTCATGATCATTTACACCACAGACTGATCCAACTGCTAGCAACAAGTAACATCTGATTTGAAATTCAGAGGCGAGGCCATCATATTCTTCCTGAATTTCATGTCATGAAAGAAGAAGCCAGTAGCCCCAATTACTTTATTTTTCCTGTACAGAATATTGGTCTCAGTATTTTAATTACCAGAGGAAGGAGAAAGCATGTCCAGCCCACCTAACAGTCTAAGCAGCCAGTGTACCATAGGAAAAAGAAAATGAAAGAAAATGCAGCCAAAGTTCATTAATCTGAAAAATTGTCATTCTTATTTCTCTTTGTGTCCTGATCCTGTTTCCACTCAATGTGTTCACATATGAGTGAAAAGGAGATTTCAATCAACAGTTTATGCAGCATGTCCAGTTTTCATGCATTCATGTGTGACCTTTTTTTTACTCTGCAGGTACAATTGGTTTCTCAGTGACACATACTTTTTTAACTTTTTCATGCTGAGATTTCATTGAAGTGGTGCTGCTTTTGCCCCCAGGAGTCACATCAGGTGACAGGCTTTCGAACCGCAATTTACAGAAATGGTCTCCTGCAGATGTCCTGAGGAGGATAAGGATCTCTTAGAGAGTGGAGAAACTGTCCCTGCCACTTAGAGAGGTGGTGTCTTACGGTTTGTGAGCAATATCAGTCTCGTGGGCCCTTTAAAGCAGTTCCCATTCTTATACATTCTTTACCACTCTCATCTTTATTGTACTTTTCAGCAGCTCTGCAGGGCTATGAAGACCCAGGGATTTCTTTCTCACTAGCAGCCATTTCAGCTTCACTGCTCTTCTGTAAAACTTTGTCTCTTCTCCTGGGAGTCAGCAAAAAGAGCACATAGCAACCAGGAAGAGCAGCAGGGGAAATAGAGAGGGGAAGTAAAAAGCAGAATGACCAGCCAAGCCAAGGAGCCAGAGTTTCTGTCCAGGCTGGTCAGAGGGCCAGCTCTGAGCGGAGTGAAAAAGGCAGAGGTTGATCAGCCTATGGTGAAAAAGAGCTAGACAGCAGCAACACCATTTTCCTTAACTGGGGATCTGATCAAAAGCCTGCTTAGTTCAGTGGAAAAAGGCTTCCACTGAGATCAGTAGATTTTAGATCTGTCCTCCAAATGTATTCTATCTTTGGTGATTAAAATATCTTTTGCTGCTTCTTGTTAATCTTAGCATCACAAATCTCATAATTCTGTCGTGGAGGAAGTGACTTGCTCATGACTAACATGTGGAATGGTGGCAAGGAAGTTTCTTCTCCAGAATCTGGCCTTTAAAACTTTTATTTCTAGTAATGATGTGAGGGGAAGAAAAAATCCAGAATGGTTCTCAATCTCTTGGTGAGCTTCCAGAACAGCATGACGCAGCAAATCCCCAGCTTAGTGACTGCAAAAGAAGTGCTGCTCATTTGGAAACACCATGAAACAGAAGCCCAGAGCTTTATCATTGCCACTCTGGAAGTCAAAATGATGAAATGAACTGCTGGCTTTCATTATCACTCCACCAATGCATTCCTGCAACAGCCTTTGTAAAGGAAATGGGAATTTAGCATCCAAGTTCCCTTCTGAGATCTCATGAAATATTGTGTGCATTAAGAAAAAGGATTGCAGAATTGTAGCTATTCACTGCTGTTTCTTCAGTCCAAACATCACTGGGAATATTATTTTTAAGAGGGATAATTTGAGACAGGAGGTTTATATCTGACTCTAGACTTCAGTGAGTAGGAGCAAGTGAGTAGGACCATTCATCAAAGCCCAGATCTGAGTCTCTCCACCGGCTGTTGTAGTGTCCCAGACCATGCTCACCCAGGGCTGGAGCTGTGTTCTTGAATCCTGCCCACCAGCATCCAGCGCATTTTGAATGTTGCTGTGATTCTGAGCTGTAGCAATGGTCCCAATCACTAATAAAAGAAAGGGTCAAGAGTACTTATATTGGTGCTCTGTCCACATGTTTTTATGTATCCAAAGTTTTTATGTAGATATTGGCAGAGAGCTGAAGGAAACCCACAGGTCTTTTTCTACAAAGTGAGAAATTACAGAGAATAAGTCTAGGGAGTACATTAAAAGACTATAAAACAGAACAAAACCCTATTACCAAAAAATACCGTCCATCTTTGTCCTGACCATAGAGAAGTGAAGCAAATATCTCTTTTTTCTTCCAGCCATAGATGTTTTGATCATGATCAACAGCTAACACTTTACAATGCTCAAAGATATGGCTGGGCATGGAACAGCTGGAGAAACCAAGGGAGATTTCCTATTGCATAAAGTATTCCAGCAATCAAGCAGCAATTGCCAACCTGTCGGCCTGAGGGAGAGCTCTGTGAGTGAAAGGCGAGCACTGCTCTCCTGGAAGCAAAGCTTCAGGTAAATAGGCACTGCTGATCTGTCACCTGTGGCATTGCTGGGCTTGGTGTGATGCTGAACACAATGAGGTCGTGCCTTTAAGCTATTCATGGGCACTTTTTCCCATATTTTACATGTTTTTTCTTCCATTCTCCTACTTGTCTAGCCCTCCCTCACAGTAAACCACTGCTGCTTGGTGTATGCCAGAGGGAGCAGTCTGTTTCAATTACCATGGCAGCACTACACCTTTGCTCATAAGAAATAGCCATTGTGCTCCTGGCTCCAGGAAAAGGCAATGTAGGGAATTGTGCCTCTGGTTTGCAGGCAACAGTTCAATTTCCTAATTTATTTTCATTATTTAAAATTTCACCTATGCCCTCTCAGTTTTCTCTGCCATCTACAGTCCCAAAGAAGAAGGTGTTGATCCTACTTCTTTAAGGATCCCAGCTTTTCAGGGGGTAAAATGGGGTTTCACATGTTCCAAGATGAATAAGAGCACCAAAATTTAGCCCACCTTCATATTAGTTAAACATGCTAGCAGTTCACTGGAGGATTGTCTTCAGTGAGAGATGAGTGAAGCCTCACCAAAACCTGGGAAGGAGAGAGATCTTCTGACTCCTCTGTGTGCAGCCAGGACAGTAAGAGGTGAGGTGACCTGCCCAGGCCAGCAGGCAACAGGGCCAGAAATTGAAAGCCATCTCCTGAGTGCCAGGCCCATATCTTTCTGCATGTAGGTCTTCCTTCTGTCATCTCAAATTAAATGGTTGAGCAAGACAGGTGAGCGTGAGCAGAGGTACAAAATAACACAAGCAAATGTCTGTGTTTGGTTTACTGGCTTGTGCTCGAAGTCACAGTTCCCAGATATCCTGTGTTAGGATTTCCCTGGATGACTGGCCATAATTCTCCATGTGCCAGCCTGTAATTTCTGAAAACACTACTTTTGCTTCTATTTTTAAGTTCTCTTTCCTATCATTTTCTTCGTGGTTATCAGGGCTGGGCAGTTCTGTAAGAGCTAAGTCAGAGTGAGAGAAAACAGCAGTATGGGAGAAAAACGGCAGCGATGGCAAAGTTCAGAAGGTTTGGAGGTTCAGAGAGAGGTGTAAGCTTATCTGGACCTCTTCAGTGTGGAAATTGATACAGAATTTCATGAAAAACCTCAACTTGCTTGTGAAACATCTGGCAGATCAGAGATTCAGCTGGGTTTGAATTAACTTGAGAATGACCTTTCCTGCACTGTTTCCATATTTTGTCTTCCTGTCCACAGCAAATGAGAAGTGGCAGGAGCACATGATGGGTTTTGGTATGTGGGGGCAGGCTCTCTGTCTCCCCATCCTCTGTCCTTTGTCATCAACACGTTTAAGGGCCCAGCCTGCAAACAACAAAACTCCTAGCCAGCCAAAGTTTCCTTTTTAAGCTTGACAAGAATGTTTTTGGAGGTTGGGAGAGGAAGTATGCAAAGGTGAATAATTATTTTATGTGAGCAGGCTGATTTGTATGGGGGCCACCAGATAAACTAGCAGCCTCACAATGCAGAGGTGATACCAGGATAAAAACAAATGTGAAACTGTGCAGCATAAATTCCCCCTCACATACATCCCATATCTCTTCAGAGAAATTGATAGCTTGCATGGACTGTAAAATAGTACAGATTTTGGGACTTTGTTTTTATGCATGGCTACAAATTCCTGACACTGTAATTGTTGCCCTTGATATGAAAGTTACATGTTATGATTCAGTGGTTTTAGCTCTCCTAGAAAAAGCTCATTAATTACTGATTTTACATGTGTATAATTATTCTGCTGGAAATCTCAATCCATTTTTTTGATGTGAGAGTCAATATTTAGAGGGCTATTCATTATAAAATATATAGTCAGGTCATATATAGTCAAGTCTATTCATTATAAAACACTGTTGTCAAGAGTACATAACCAGGCTGTAAACACTTGTTCTAATCTAAAAAACTTTCACAGAGTCTGATAAAGCAGGTAAATTTCAATAATGGGGAAAAAAAGAAGAGAAAATCCATAGGGTTGTTTTTAGTTACATGTTCTCTACTGAAGGAAGTATGAGGCACCCAGCTCTGAAGGCTCAAGATGAGCACAAAGCTACAGTGCTCCTCTCCTTTCTGCCAGCAGAGGGAAAGAAAAGGCTGCTATTCCCTCCTTCTTCAGATACTGCAGATGGTTTTGTGTCCCAGGCAAACAGCAGTGCAGCTCCTGATGCCAAAGTCTGCACTCCAGGCAGAGGGTTCTGTGCCACGAATGCCTGTCCAGCAGGTGTTTTTATTCAAATCCAGGTCTACTCTCTATTTTGTACAAAAGGTGTAATTTTGATACATGAGAGGTTCCATTAAACAATGTCATAGCTCCTTCTGCTCTGAAACTTTGCAGTAAGGTAATCCAAACCAAGCCCTGCACCAAGTTTTGGCAGGGAGACAGCTGCAGCAGGAAAAGCCATGAGTTTGTGCCAGAGCTGGCACTGGAGCCTCCCTTGCTGTCGCAGCATTCCTTGTGGATGGGTTTGGTGGAGGAGTCCAGTGCACTTCCCAGATCACTGTCCTCAGCTGTCTGGGCAGGCAGCCTGTGGCTGGATGCACAGATAAAACAGGAGCATGAGCTCGGATGGGGAGAGTGTCTGTTTAAAGCATGTTGGTGTGTGTATGGATCCGCCTAAAATCTGGGGCAATTTTTGAAGTCCTCAGGACTGTCTTCACAGCTCTGGGACTTACATTAATTTTCTAGCAGAGGGTTGTGTGTTGCTATGTGGAGAAACTGTTGCTTGGATGGATAAGGAGGCCAGGATGATAAAACATTTGAGTCCCATTCAGCAGTGGGTATATGGAAGAGCTCAGTCCCTAAGCCCTGAACACCTACACCTCCACTGCCTTGTATGGCAGAGAGTAGTCATGCTGAAAATAACTTTCCCAATTTAGACATAGAAGTCTCTGGTGTGTCCCCTTACTTTCAGAAAGTAGGCACAAGAGGAGTAAGTCAAGTAAGGGGAAATCTCTGGCTTCTCAGCATGCTGTTTCTGACAGGTGTGGGGCTGTGTGTGTCTGCTCAGTAACCACAAAAATGGTTTTGTGCAAATCATTAGACTTTTCAATACAGTGTTGAGAAGCACCTTTTGCAGAACTGGATCACTGCAATTGCACGAGCAGTTAATAATAGTATTTTTAAATGGGCAATGGTTCCAAACAGAGCAATAAAGCACATCAACAAATAGTTAGGTGTGAGAAAGAGCTGTATTTATGAGCCCCAGCTAAAGCCGCAGCTGCATATCCCCGTGGCAGAACACACTGTGCCTCCCGGAGCTGTGCAAGTGGAAAGCAGGACAAAGCAGCCTTCTGTAGCAAGGCACTGGATTAAAATCTCCTTGAAAGTTTCATGCTTCTTTCTGTGGATGTTTCTGCTTTATGAAAGAGAATATGAGGACCAAAATAATTCAGACTCATCCAGGGTATCTAAAGGATTGGCTTGAAGGCAGTGTCAGTACACTAGGTCATTAACACTGTGGGCTATAGTAATGCTCCAGAGCTTGAAGGCAATGTTTCTTGAAACCCCTAGATGCACAGCAAAAGAGGAGGGAGGCCTTGAGCTCCACCAAGATAACCACTGTATATAATCCCCACAGGCTGTGACCACAACGTGGATCAGTTTGTAGTGTGCGGTGCCTGGGAGAGCTGCAGAACCGCAGTCTGGAGGGAAGGGCTTTAGGGAGATCCCACCTCCAAGCAGAGCCTGCTGAAGTCAGAGCTGGCTTCTCAGGGTTTCTCCAGCCAGGTACTGGAAACCTTCAAGGATAGAACCTGCACAACCTTTTGGATAATCTGCACCAAAGTCTGTCTCATGGTGGAAACATTTATCCTTATATCCTATCTGGACACCCCCTTGTTCATTTTATGGCCGATGTTCTGTTCTGTGATCACACACCTCAGTGAAGAGCCTGCTCCCATCTTCTCAATAACCTCTTTGTAAGTACTGGCAGGCTGCTGGTAGGTTGTTGGGGTTTTTTTTTTCCCTCTGGCATGACAGAGCCTTGTTTCCTCAGCCTTATCTCACATAGCAAGAAGGATCTTGGTGGCCCTCTGCTTAGTTCACTCTGTCGGTCAACACACTTGTGTCTGGGGGCACAAAGCTGAACAGAATAATTGCCATGTAGCCTGACCAATGCCAACTAAAGAGGAATGAAATTGCATTGTTACTCATCATTCTAAATTTAAAAAAAATGTAGTAGGAAATAATTTTAGTCCTTTGTGATTTAACATTTAGCTCAACCCCAAAAACAGAGTAAAGCCCAAAAGAATCCATGAACTACTTTTTCTTTTTTTAAATGTTCCTCAAAGCGATGCTAATAAAAAATTGCTGAAGATGTAAAAAGGGTTCAAAATCCTAGCAGTTCATCAACTGCAATTAAAAAATTCTTATCTTTCATTTCAGCACTGCTGGCTCGTTTGTGCATCAGAGACCGTGGGGCTGAGCAAGCATTGCAGGTAAAGATGTCAGCTCTGAGCTGTTTTGGGGAGCAGGCATTCTTGCCTCAGGACATCTGAGGGAAAGGGACAGCCAGCTCAGAATGGCATGAAGAAAAAGGATGGCCTAGGGATTTCCAGACTAGGACTCTGAAGGGTTTCCTGAGTGCTATATTGCTAACAGAATTGTACCTTTTCAAGGAGGATATTAAACACAGTGCTGCTAGGCTTCTAATACACCTTGGTAAGTTGGAAGGTTCCCTTGTGTAGCTGCTGAAGCCTGTCACTGGTACCTGAGACTGCTTCCTCAGGAATGGCTGAGACTGTGGCAGAGTCAGTAATACCACACAGACCAGTAGAAATATTAATATGTTTTAATACATGTGTATTTGAAATATGCCACCGGTGAATGGCCAAAGCTGAAAGACTCTGACTTTATTACCCAGACTTTCAGTGAGGTTTTTTCCTTTTAATCCTCCAGGCAATAATTCCCCCATCTCTTTGCTCCTAAAATCAGATTTAATTTTAATTTTTTTGAGAATAAATTGCTGTAAATCTTTGGAGAGTCTTCAGAAATGTGATAGCTGCTGTGTCAGGCATTTTGGTTGAAGAAATTCTTCAGCTGAGTTGATGGAAAATAACCTATTGCTTGCTTTTATTAACCACTGCCTGATTTTTTTTTTTCCTAAGAGGCTGGAACTGTATCTGGTCACAAGTTAATATTTCATCTAGGCAGAGATTAAGCCAAAAAAGTGTCAAAAGTAAATAGGTAACCCACAGGGATAATGCTACCTTAACATTGTTGAAGGATTTGAATATATTTTGTGAGATGGCGTTTTTGTATTTCTTCCCATTCTCACTCCTTTGTTTCGAATGCAGATAGGTTATGCAAGCACTTCCTTAACTCACAACAGCTTTCTGAATCTAAAATGAAGCATTTCAAAATTAAAAAAAGGCAAAGTCAGAAAGACTGAGACAGCAAGCAGCTCTCTCAGAGTATGTTGTTTGGAAGTTGTATTATTAGAGGTGCTGGAGCTGAAAGAGGAGAACGTGTGCACAAAATTCCCTGCGTCACTAAATACGACTTTCAAAACCTCATAATATCTTCTGTAAAAGATACCATCCTGTCAAACATTTTTGCAGTTGATCTCTTTGTGGCTGAAACTATAAAGAAAGCTCAAATAAAGTCGCAACTATTTTTGCTATAAAAAAAAGCCACATTCTTTTTCTTTTGTCTCCTTGCTCTAAACCTCTGGCTGTACAGCATTTGATCAAGCCTTCAAAAAGACAAAACAAAATTTTCCCTCAGGCGTAGAGCAGTCTTGGGAAGTTTTGGCTCAAGACACAGATACTTCTGCAAAAATGAGAATAAGATCTTGGAAACAAAATCCTACAGTAGCCATAACTGTGCATCACTATGGTGGTTTTAGTTATATCTAGAAAAACTGGGGGACTGATAATGTTACTGGAAGACTGAAATGGGACTGGGAGTTGTAATAAGGACATGGGACCCTGAAGAAGCACAGCTGCTTTTCCACCTCCATGTCAGGATACAGCCATGCAACAGCAGGCAGGCAAAAGGAGGTGGTTTTGAGTCTTTTGTAGCCGCCCTGGCTACAAATCCTCTTCCCTGGTAAATCCTCTTCCAAAGGGAAATGCCAGAGAGTGAATGCAGCAAGAGTGCTTTTTCTCAACATCATTCAGGCACAGCTCTCAGTCCTGAATTGTGAGCTGATGTTTATCCATCAAAAAGATATTTCATACTAGTCTTGACCTGTTTAGCAGTAGGTAATCAGGCAGCCTGCTGCTCTGTGTGCGTATGTGAGCCCACACCTCTTTTGGATGGTTACCTGCTAATAATCAGACCTGAGCTGACAGCACGAGGTCATTAATGGTTATTAAGTTTTTTGTCAACTCTGGCCTGTCTGATTTAAATCAGGGGTTTAGAAATGATAGCTGACCACCTACATGACCTTTTGCCAAGCAGTTATATCAGTATTTAATATATCAGATTTTTCCAGCCGTGTATGTTCCCTCATTTCTGTGTTATTCTGACACTATTTTCTCACCATTGTCTACCTATAATTTTCTTCAATAAAGTGGCAGAATTACTATGTCACTCTTTTTCAAGGCTTGAGTATGCATTCTTCAAACAGATGTTAAGCATTAAAAATAGCAAGGAGTAATGACAAATAATTGGGATGATCTGAGTGAGAGATGGCAAGAAATAAAGGAAATAATTTAAGGGGAAAAAATTCTATTACCGTCAGTAAGAAAAAGTAAAGTTAGAAAATAATTGCAGAAGCTGTGCTTAGTATTCTTGAGGGACCCCCAACCTTGAACCCTGAACCAGGGACACATCTGATGTGCTGTCAACATCTATCTCGGATGAGGCTGTGGAGATTTATATAGTCCGTAGGGCAATCTCAGCGGTAATTTTGTCTTATGTATATAAAATATTGGAATCATTCAGGTTTAGAAGCAGGAATGCATGGCTTAAATCTGGATCACTCCCCTTTTCTCTAAGCTGTGACATCTCATCTTTGCTTTTGCAAGCAGCAAAACAAAATCTCACTCTTTTCCCTTCCATTTTTTGTGGAGGTATTTGGTTTCTAGTCAACTCATAATTTCTGTCTCTGTGCCAGGAATGGAGCTACAGACATCAGAAAAAGTGATTGTATGTGAGCAGCTCCCAGACATCATTCTGCAATTTTCTCTGTACAGGACACGCAGTGGATGGCATGACTGAAGTCTTGTAACAGAGCAAAGCTGTATAATGAAACTTTAATGTCATAGTCTCTTGTCAAGTGCTGTACCTTGATACGTTATTCATTTTTGCCTTTTTTTCTCTGGACCCTCTCTAGTTTTTCTAATTAGGTTTTCTGGTCTCTAATGAGGGTTCTCTGTGTGGGCTCCCCTGCCCCAGCATGGAGCAAGTGAGAAAGTCCATCACCCCTCTTCACTATGATCTGCTGGCTTTATCCACAATTTCAAGCAGTGAACAATTTGCTGTCCAGTTTTGTTCTTCCTGAGCGCCTGACATTGTTTATTTTGGGTTTCTCCTTCTTGAAACAGCTTGCTTTGTATTTTGTTAGTAGGAGTCAGTGCAGGTTTTGTTTTACACTGGATTTCCTTTTGTTACTTCTCACTTGTAATTCTCTAGATACATTTGTATTGCGGTATTTTTGGCCTTTCCCCTCTCTTCCTGAGTGTGTACTTTGCAACATCCTTTGCATTTCTAATGAAGGTATTACTCAGAGTCAAAACTGGAAGGAACCCTGTGAACATCTTTCTCCTGCTACCTCGTCAGTCTCTCCGCTGCAGTTTTGTGCAGGTCTCCTTATCACTCTCCCTTCTGCTGTTGCTCTTCCTGTAGGTCTTTATTAAGCAAATTGTTTATGCTCGTTGGTGAACTTTGTGAATGCAAACAAGCCTGTCCTTTCATGCAGTGGTTGCTCAAAACTGACTTGGAAAGATTGAAGCATGCGCTTAAGTGTTGCTGAAGGGAGGCTTCTGTTCCGATTTAATTACTTTTATCCCTTACCTTTTGATTCTAGTCTTCTATGTATAAAACATCAATAACTCTCTCTAGAATGGATTCTTTCTTTATCCCACATCACTTGTTGCTCATGTTTCCAATGCCCTCTTGAAGTTTTCTAATAGCTCTTTTTGTACTGCTGGGTCGATTATTTTACTGGAGATTGAAGATAAAAGTGCTGGGCAGTAATTGCCAAGATCATTCTTCCTTCTGTGTAAATCAATACTATATTTGCTTTATTTCCAGCCTTTGGGACTTCCATAGTTCTCCATGACTTTCAAAAATAATTGCCAATGGTTCAGTAACTTAATTGGCTAATTCCCTCATCACCTGAGGATGAGTGCAACCAGACTAGCTGATCTATATGGTGGATATTCAAAATTTCCAGCTGTTCCTGCAACCTGCACTACAATAATGGCTATTTAGGTAGGATTTTCATTATTTCCCAATTGTTACATCCTTTTTTTTCCATTTTATTTGGAAAAAAAAAAAGGGGGTGATTTGACCGTGGAAGAAATACCGTTTTTTTCATCTTCCTCTCACCTATTAATGAAACTACTTTCTGGCTGGCTTTCCTTTCCCCTACAGGACATTTGTGAAAGCCATTCTTATTCCCCAGTACTGCTTGGGTTAGCATAAATTCAGCTAGGTTTCTCCTGTTCTTGTCATTTCTCTTTTCTCCTATTTTCTCCAATTTCTTTTCTATTTGCTGCTGCTCATTTCTGGGTTCTGTTACCTCTGAGCGAAGCAGCTTGCACCGCTGTCATTGACCTATTCCTACAAATAATTGGAAACATAGCTGGGCCAGAAGGATCCAATGCATTACCAAATTCTCTCCCACTTCTCCCTCACTGACCTGGCATCCTCTCATACCTGGAATTTTTCACTGTCTTTTATTTATCAGCAACAGAAAAGGAATAGCTTTAGGGGCATATTTATGATTGTCTTTCCAAGATACTTCTCTTCCCAAGAGAGACGTAATAGGCAAGGTGCCAAGATTAAGCAAGCCTTGTGCTTCTGGTTCCCTTGAGGTCACAGCAGATACCCTCCCTAGAGGTGGCTGGCCATTTTCTCTGTAATTTGTCACTGCAACCTCAGCCAGTGTGTGATGTTCAAGTCCAGAGCGCTTTTGTTGTTGTCTCTCTCTCTCATGCACTTGTAAGGGCAGTGACTTACATGACCTAGCAGGACTTTTCCATCTTTAACTTTTTGAAATGCTTTACCTTTCACAGCAGTGCTCTCTAACTCTTTCATTTCTTGGTCTTTTCTTTTTCCCAGAGGCTCAGTTTTATATCTCCCAGGTCTCAAAATGCCCTCACTTTAATAAGTTATGGCAGTTTACAAGCTGTGCTTTGGACGTTATTCTTGTTGTGCTTGAAGTATTTCTGAATAGATAATTGTCAAAAACTCTTCCCAGATTTAGGGCAGATTTTTTTCCTGTCATTGTGGTACTAGCTCTCAAACTCATCTCTGCAGCTTTTAGAGTGGGTCATCATGTTGTCCTCAGAGTAATGTAGTGTAATGTGGTGTGTTGGGCTGCTCACACAACCTGTTTCTCATTTGAAGCTGCTGCTACCCTAAAAGTGAACTGATTTTTAGGTAGAAAATTGTTTATTCTCTTCTTTGATGTTGTTTCATGTTCATATGCCTCTATTTTACCCATTTTTCTCATGGTGGAGGCTGCCTTTTTTTGCTCCATTGACCAGATACTTGGACATGAAAACAAGGTACCACCTATTGCCTTAGAGAGAGTGCAGGAAACAGACCTGGGGGAGACCAGCATTATTTTCTTTCTTAGCTTTTCTACCACATGCATTTATTGTGTTCCTGGCTTCCCACTGATTGTCTATGATACAGTCTTCTGAAAACATATGGATAAGGCTTTAGAAACATATTACAGGAAATATTAAAAGTACTATCTTGTTACTAAATTCATAATTATCCTTCTTTTGAGAGTACCTTATAAAGACCAAACATGATACCACAGATGGTGTATTTGGAAACAAGGTGGTTAATTAAAATCAACCAAAAAAAAAGGAAAAAAAAAGAAAAAGAAAAATAACCCCTCACCATTTAATTTGTACACTGTCTTGATTTTTCTGCACAACCACTATCACCCTGCTGCTCCAGGAGCCTCATGCCTTCCTCATTGTATTTCTACATAATGCAGGTTGTGCATCTTGCTCTGACAGAAGCTGTTCATGTCCCCAGATTTCCATGTTCACAGATGTTTCATTTCAGGCTGTTTAAATTTCATCATTACTCGAAAGAGGAAGCTGAGTGTTTCAGGACCCTGGTAAAGGAGTGGCAGTGACTGTCCCTGGCCATACTGCCCAGCCTCTGCTCTTCAGCTCTTTTGTGAGCAGGGCTCCATTCCCATTAGGTGGGCATCTGTGTTGCCCTGGAAAAAAGTGGATGAAGTTGGCCTCTTCTTCCTTGCATGTTTAAAAATATTTTTATGTGTGGAGGAAATTCACACTAAACCCTAAAAACATTAATGAAGGTCCAGCTTGTTAACACAGTAGGTGACTTGCTGTAGTCAGTGGCAGCATCTTTTTCTTCCAGGCAATTTGCTCGCTATGACTTTGTTCTTTACTCCCTGCTGTCTTTTAGCATCAAGAATAGAGTCCCAATTAATATTTGCCATGTTGCCTCACACTCAGCCATCAGTTAGGCTTGAAAACTCCCCATTCTTTAGGCAGTCCCACTTGAAATGCACGAGATGTTGTGGAGGATGGCCAAGGGAAAAGAAGGTCCTCAAAAGCTAATAGCAAACAGAGAACAAGCAAACACTGGTTTTGGCTGAATACCTAGGAGGACACACACCATGGTCATGCAGGTTGAGGTTCACCTGTGTGCAGAGCTGTTGAAGTCACCCCTGGCATTTTTTTCGAGTACTAGTGTCTTTGATGCTGAAAGGATGATGAAAAGATGCAAAGACATTTTAAAAACAAGCCAAAAAAAGGACAATATGAATACAAAAGACATCATCCTCCAGGAGTTCAGTTATCCAAGAGAAGGTTAGGAGGTGGCTTGAATGTGTTCTCTGGATGACTATTTGAGGAGAAGGCTGATAGCAGAGGACTCCTGAATTCAGCGCATGGTATTTTAAGCTGTCCCCTCAGACATGGGAAGCACATGGCCTGTGTCTCAGTCTTGGCTAGACTGGTGGTTCACAGGAGGGCTGTGAGGGCCCCAGGGGACTGCTCCTGGTTACACTGCACCTGACAGGCAGATGTGCACCCTCCTGCAGGTCCCAACAGCAGAGGAGGTGGGTGTGTTCTGCCAGCACCAAGCTGGTTATCGGCTGTTTTCCCTTAGGCATTGCCATCCATTTGAGAGTCCCTCCACAACCAACCAAATCTGCAGCTCAGGAGGATGCATTCGTTCAGCATTTACTCACTGATGCTGGGTCTGTTTGCCTCTCAGTCTGTAGGACACAGAAGTGTGTCATATTTAATTTTGTCTCACTTATGCCCACATTCCCAAATCTCGTAGCTATGGGCTGCCTGAAAGATAACAATTCCACACCAGATGTAGGTGTTTTGCTAAGACTAACAATGAGACAAAGCGTATAAAATTGAAGAAAAGCAGGCAAGCCCTGGTTGTTCAGACTGCTCTAGTCCTGTTACTTAATGAGAAGGTTCCTCTTTATCTGCTCGAAAATTATTTTCTGCTGCAACACTGTTCAGAAAATAATTTCTTAGACTTTCTGTCTCACAGCAGGTTGTATGGCTGCATTTGTTTTCAGCCTCAGTCTGATTGCAAATCTAAAATATGGTTCTTTGTTCTTTTCAAACAAAGAAAAAGCCCCTCTGAGCAGAATTTGAAGAAAGAGGTCTGCCTTCTTTTAAAGGTGGTTTTGAAAGATTTTGCAGGTTTTGAACTGTATAGGAAAATGTTAACTGTAGAGCCTTTTGTACTGGCTCTAGAACATTGGCAGGAGCTTGGGGCTCCTATTAGTCTAGGCAATGAACAATAATAACAGCAATAATTACACTTTTGGATGTTTAAAATAGATTCTGTGACAATGTGCTGGTCAAATGTGATATAATCAAGTCTAATACAATCTTAATTTTCAAGCTGTATAAAAATACAGTTTTGAGATTACCAGCCTGAGATAATCTTCCTGCATAACGAGTTAAGAAATTTAGGCTTTTCTAAATGCCAGTTGCTGAATTTATAATTTTATCTTGGAATTTGGACATCAGAAGAGTAACAAATAAAAGCATGCTCCCCAAGAGCATAGGACCCGCTAGCAAGTATTTTTAGGTGCTTAAAACACTAGACATTAGAGACAGAGCTTTCCATACTTGAAATGTAATATTTTCTAGTTTATCAAAATCAGATGTTTGGGATCCTACCTAAACAACCAGAACATGTAGACCTCTGCAGAAACTCTGACTTCCAGGCCGGGGACAAGTTGTGTGTTTTTGTTTAAACAGCATGGCAATTTCTGCCATGCACTTGACAACAAACCCAATGCATAAAAAGTCTCAGTTATTTTATTTCTTGGCCTACCAGTTTCAGATATTCCCAGTAGAGAGCTCTTTGTCTCTAAAACTCTCTATTTCTAAGGAATATGCCCCAGAAAACTTAAGCATGAAGAAAGAGCGCATGAGATAGGAAAAGCAAACTATGATACAGCAATGTCCCAGATCTGGCTTAAGCCAGCAAAAAGGATTTCACTGAGTTAGCATGCTCTCACCTCTGATCTAGGTTCCATGCCTGTAACAATTAGAACTTTAGATAAACTGAAATCTGGAGGTTCCAGGATAATGAAGGATATTAACTAAAGTCAGCTGAAAGCTGCAACTCAGTCTAATAAATTCTCTATTACTAAATTTTCCTTTTCCTTTTTTTTTCCTTTTTTTTTTAATACCACCACAGGGCCCAGGTCTTGGTAATTCACATTTATAAGTAATTCTCATTTTATTTATGCAACACGTTCTGAGGAATATCTTGGAAGTTTGCTGCAGAGATTCTTTCCTGGCTGCCAATACAAAGCTGCAGGTAATGAAAAGTTCCTAGACAAACTTTCTATAAAAATGAAATGAAAGAAAAATGTTCAAGTTGTGGAACTTAACATATAAAGTACAACTCTAATCTGAAATATTTCTCCTAATCTCTCCATAATTCCTGGATTTAATTTGCTTAGCTTGCAAAAAAAAGATTAGATGTTTCCCTGCAAATAAAGATGAATTATTCACTTCTCTTCTTGCTTATAAGTTGTTCACAGACATATATTTATGAAGTAATTTGTAGTCTCTAGCAATCTTTAGTCTCTCCTTGGTGGGAAGCTGAACTCAATATTACTCAGCAGATTTTCTGCAGACTTCATTGATCCACCCTTCATGCTGACCAGACCATGAGTGGTCACCTAAATTTCAATGTGTGATCTCAGATTGCTGAATAGGTAATGCTGGTTTTGACCATGTGATAAAGAACTCATGAGGAAAGGTGTTTCTCATGTGCAAGTATTCTGGCTCCTACACAAATGCAGGATCTGCAAAAAAAGCTCAAACCTTTCTTAACATCCATATGCCAAAGCCCAGTCATTCAGGGGCTACTGTAGGGTAGACAGAAAGCTGCAGGGAGTTGCAGAATTCCCTGAGTTTGCTCCCATTGTGCTCTAGTTCTGTTCTCCATTTCTGCCCAAGGAAGAAACCCAGGAGAGAAAATGGAGGCTGAGTCTTTTTCTGCTTGCTTGCTCTAGAGCTTGTTGGGAAGTGATTCAGCTGAATGCTGCCATGACAATGCTCATTATCAACTTTACACAGTACACTAGCAAGTTAGTTTTCTTACGGAAAACCTCACTTCACCACTTTTTATCCGTCTCACCCACGGTCTCTGCCTGAAGGCTGTGATTCTCCCTGAAACATATCAGTTTGCTTCCCTGGCCAACTGAGAAAGTTAATTAGCTGTTTTCTGCTTTTCTGTGCTTATGTCTTTCTCTGTGACAGAGTGAACAAATCTTCAGCCAGAATTCGGATGCCTAAGTGATAACATGAGCGTCACTGTGCTGCCAGCCATCCCTGTGATAATGCTTCTCCACATAGCAGCAGGTTGGCCACTAAAACATTTGTCTTATTCCCTCCTTGACCCCACCCAAACCTTAACAGCTGCAGAAGACTCTGGAAAACAGTTCTCCACTGAGAAGTGGAGTCATGCAGAGCTCCCTGTGCACATTCCTGCCATTGCCTGATGTTGAGGCACCCATGCTCCTAGCCTGGGTGTGCATGGGGTGCACTGCTTATTCCAGGAATGCTGCAACCACGGAGGATGAGGAGCAAGATAAGCAAAGAGCAGGTGAGAACAGGAAGGGACTACTACTCTGATGGAGGGTTCCATACTCTACTTAGGAGAAACATGAGGCACACATATTTACCATAGCTGCAGAATTCTGGCAATTTCCAGTGAATTTGTGAAGTTACTAAGAAAAAAACAGTAGTTAGCAAAGAGCTGAATGGTTTTTCAAGCCTCTGAAATTCAGAATCTGAATTTGATCCCTGCCAACAAAGATAAAATCTACCTGGTTCTAGTGTGGGATACCATTAATATCTGAGGAGAGTTTAATAACACCACAACATATTCATAAACTGATCCTTAGAGATTTGTGCAGGCATATCAATCTATCTAACATATCCTTCTGCCTTTCCATTCTAGGCAGACTCTTCCTCTGTGATCTGTGAACACATCTTACAGAGGGCCAGCAGCCCCCTTTTTCAGCAGCATCGTGCAGTCATGGTACCCAGAAGGAAAAATTACACTTGGAAAGGTTTGCATTCCAATTCCTGAGTTCATGGATTATTCTGAAAGTTGTATTATCTATTCTGCCTGAGTGGCAGCTGTTTATAAGCCTTGAGGGAGAAATATTAAATATCGCTTTCATAAGAAAGATGATCTTATTTATCTGATGTGGGTTTTATTCTGTGCTTTTTATATGTCCTAAAGCACCAAACATAATTTCAGTGCTCCAGATGTGTTCTGCCCTGTGCCTTGGAATGAGCCCACCCTACCAGGCTTGCCACACATCTGACATTTCGACAGTATTTTGTTCTTACATGGTAATTGAGATCTCCAAAGTTCCCTAACAGAACATGGCCCATCTTCATCCCCTGTAAAAATAATTGACTGTCCCAGTGATACTCTAGCTACTCTTCACAACATTCCTGTAGGAAGGTGTAGTATTCCCACGGAGGAGGTCAGAACATATAAGATTTAAAGAACAAAGATTTAAAATGTTTTCATATTGTGCCTTCAAGTTGACATCCGTTTTTCAGTTTCAAAGCTGTTTCGTGCGTTCTCTCCATTTTCCTTGAACACGACAGAATGAGAGGGAATGGTGTCACCAATTTGTTCACACTCATGAACTTATTTGGTTGTGATTTACAGTGAAAACAATCTCCCAGAGAAGAGCATAGGCCATAAGGAAGCTGAAAGAAAAAAAAAGGGTTTGATCTATGTTTTAAAGGTGGGCCACTTGCATGACTGTCCTTGCTATGCAAACACACTTGGTTTATTCTGGTTGCTGGTCCTGCCATCAGCTGAGAGAAGTAGGAGTAAGAGATGTCAGCAAGCCCCAGGCTACCCAGCAGATCAATATCTGAGTCCAGATGAGAATACAGCTCTTATCTTCTGGGGCTGTGGTTGGACACAACTGCCTCTTCTGTGTTATCAGAAGAGCCCATTAACAGCAACTCATTTATAGCAGGACACACAGATTTAATTCCTTCTTTCTTTTAAGTCCTTTCCAGTTCTCTGTCACCAAACATTGATTTTAAAATGGACATTTATCTTCCTTGGGCAGAACACTCTCAGGTATTTGCAACCCTCTGAGCTTGCTCTCTAACACTGGAAAACGATAATGCTGGTGAATTGAAGCCAGTGATAGACTTTTTAATAGGCAAGTATTACCACCAGATTTACCTGCCGACAGTGGAGTTGATGTTAATGGCAAATGGTATGAACTAGGAGAACTTTTGAGTCTTTTAATGCTAAAGGCCAGAAGCATGTAGGTTTTTAATTTACAAGCTCCACTTACCATCTACTTATCAGCAGCCTGAGGCTTGCAAATGGGCAAAAATGGATAAAGCAGTTAAAGAGGTGCTGAAGTATTATTAGGTGTGAGGCTCTGAGTGCAAATGTTGTGTGCAATTGCTGCACTGGCTGGGCACAGAGGTAGAGGCAGTCACTGCTAGCTGGTGACAATGTGCTTAATGGGAGACCCACACCTACTTGAGCATGTGTTATCAGGGAATAGAGGATGGCAGCCTCAGGATTAGATGCCAGGAGAACCCAGCAGCAATCAGGAAGCCATTCTTAATAAGATTGGGCTTATGTATATTTTACACTTTGTCACTGGTTCCTCTCAGGAAGGCAAACTCAGAGCAGACACATTGGAAATTCTGGTGGGCTGCATGGGGTGGCTGAAGCCTTCAGTTGCACCAGTGCTGTGAAATTTTAGGTGGGAGGAACTGTGCTCCCCTTTTCTGCCTGCAAACAGCAGGAAAATTCACAGTCTCTCTCACTGGGGGTTGTCATGATGAGCAATGAGGGACAGACCCATGTGCCAGATAGAACAGGTTTTGTGGTTCTTTGGTTTTTATTTTCCTGGGAGATGTGAACGAAAAGGGGAGATAATAGTATGTGTTTAATTTAACAGAAACTATTTGGCTTCTAACAGGAAGGACACTTCTGAAAACAGGAACATCAGTGTAACGGGGGAGGCAACTTGACAAGAGGGGAGCACTTAAAGTAATGCGATTGCCTCACAGTGAGCAACGAGGTCGGGGTTATGAAGAAGTCCAAACTGTGGCAGAGCTCCTCATTTCAAACTAATGAACCCCTTGATGACAGGAGCTGGAGTTCCTTGACAAAGGGGATGGACTGTTTGCAGCAAAGTGATGTCAGTGTCAGTAGTAGCACCCAGAGGTTAAAGACAGCAATTTAATTCACATGGCAAGCATGTGTCACCTTTCTGGTCAGGAGGGTCTACACAAATTCTTCTTCTAGGTTCAAGTTCAACACTTTATCTTCCAACTATCAAGGCCAAACAGAGTTCAGTTTTACATGCTCACGTAGAAGTTCACCTTTTGTTCACCAGAAACATCTTGTTTCATGGCTCATAAATATTGAACTAATATAAATGTAACCTCTGTGGTCTCAAGGCTGATCACGAGTGAATGAATTTAAGAACTAAAATTTCCAAGCTGCAGTCTCTTTCCCTGTTGCTAACACTCTTACAGAGGCTGAACAAAAGCACCAGCAACTGTGGTTTCAGCTCAAATGCAGAAAGGACTCTCACCTGCATTCCCACCTGCCCCCACCCTGACTACCTACTCAACAATCACAAATACTCCTGCCTGACTTTGTGAGCTTTGAAAACAGCAATAAAACCATGAATGTTTCCAATGTCCCACTCACAAATCCATGTCCCGTATAGTGTGAGGGTATGTGGGCTTCTGTGGCATTGTGGTTATATCAGTGCTGCTGTGTCCTTCTTCCATTATTTGTTGTTACACCAGCACAGTCACCAGTAACAGAAATATCCAAGTGATTTTCTGCTGTAACTTCTGAGATTAAAAACTTGGCTGGGAAAAAAACAGAAGTCATAAGTCTATTTGCCTCACCTACTTACTGTGTGATTATCCGGAACAGCTTGTGAAATTATTTGGAAACCTAACATATTTAGCAGGTAGGGACAAAGACTCTCTGTAAGCTTGCCAAAAGCAAACATTAATTCATGGTTTTGATATCGGGGGAGAGCTATACTTCAAGTGGTCTGATGTAAGGCTTTTCTGACATTTATGTGATGAAATATAACTCAGTTCTGTATTTAAAGGAAGAAAAAAAACAGAAGAAAATCTCTTAGGAAAGCCTCAAGGACAATGACCAAAATTCAAAAGTTACCCTGACCACCCTCATTTCTCCTTTGAGTCTCTGAGAAAGGTTCTTGGATTGTGCAAAGAAAGATATATATATATAAACATATATATATATATATATAGTTGACTTTGAATCTCAAAAGATCAAATATTTCTGAATGCTTAATGCCTTCAGCTTCTGCAGTTTCTGTCTGACATTTTACAGCACCTGAGAAATGGTAGATAGGCTTCTGAGTATTTCTGCCACCAAGTATTCACACTAGCATAGCTGTGTTAGCTCTAAGGCTGCTCTTACTCCTCTCGCTTCCTTCTTGCCTTGCCTCTTGTGCCGAGACCCTTCCTCAGTCTTGCCTGCTCTTTGCAGAGACAGGACACAGAGCCCATGCTTCTGCTTCAGGTTTCAAATAGGATGCTCATCTCATGCCCAGAGAAGACCAAAAAGATGGTCTGAGTAGATGAGCAGAGTGATAGAAAGTGAAATTAGCAATAAAAAATGATTAAAAGTCCATTCTGTAAATCTGCAGTGGCATAAAAAAAAGTCCTGGCAGGGGTTGATGATGTCCTTTGCTGGAAATGGTGCCTGGGGCATTATTGTTCTCTCACGCCGATGATGACAGATGTACAAACCAGATAGTGATGGGAGCATGAGGCAGCTTTGCTCCCTCCTCCAGCCGAGCCACCTAATCTGTCCAGCTGGAAAAGTCCTTGTGCCATAGTTAAGTTTCACAGAGGATGTTATCTCCTGTCAAAAAAAGGTAAGTGGGGTTGAGTATCTTTCTGAAGCAGGTCAGCTGCTGTGGGTGGCACAGAAGTGGGGTCAGAAGGAAAAGCAGGTGTCCCAGACAAGGCATAGGTGAATACCTTGGTACATGAGTCACAGGCGACTCAGGAGTAATCCTGAAGTCTGTGTGGAATACCCAGGCTATCAAAAGAAGATCAGAGTCTCTCCCTGTGCTGTCCTGATGGCCTTTCAGCCTTTCTGGATGAGAACAGTACCAGGAGGCTGACATGGCTGGAGGGTCTATCTTTCTGATAAAGCAGAAGATGAAGTCCTTTCTGCACAGAGAGTGCAAAACCGTTGCCCTGTGTGAACACATAATGTCCCACTTCAGTTTCCATGGCACTTTGCTGTTCTTGGCCCAAATAATTGTTCGGTTCTGGTACTGAACAGCAAATGGTTTCAGCTCAGACACGGCGTTATGACAAGACCTGTGACAAAACTTAGTGCTGACTTAACAAAGTACTTGTGTCTCTGAGGAGCCACCATGGCTGTGGTTTGTATTCAGACCCTCACAGTATGCTGAGAAAAGCTCCATCAGGCTAGACCTGAAAAGGTACCAGTATGTCTGAAAGTCAGAGGCTGCAACACACGATGATGAAATGAGCAATCCAGAACCTCCAGCCCTGCACTGGACACCTGTGTGCCTGGGAAGTCCCTGCTTCTGGCAGGGGCTTCCAAGCCAGCATGCTGAGCATGTGGCCAATGCCAGCCAGAGGAGTAACCTGGCCTAGGGATGTGCTTGTGAGGCAGTAGGAGGTTACTTTCATCCTTCAGGAATGCCAGTGTTCTTGGACCAGAAGCTGCTTCTCTGTGTTTTCCTTAAAAACAATGAGCAGAGGTCCTGGAGGCAAAGATTAGAGCTGTTTCCCCAAGAGGCAAGAAGGTAAGATTTCATTCCCTCGTTTGTCTTGAAAGAACCAAATCCATACTAATTAGGAGGTGTAGACCAGAGGTGAGATGTGGTATGTGTGGGCCTGCCTCCCTCTCGGCTGAGGTCTCCTGCTTCCCAGGGCAGTGCTGAGGGGAAGATGGGCTTTGGCCACCTGCTGTTGAGAGAGAAGTCCCTGTCTTCCTCCTGTGACTTGGTGTGAAAAGAGAATGATGTCTGAGGATGCGACATGAGTTGAGCATGTTCTGAAACCAGGTCAGATCAGCTCTCAGATCAGCTGTTTTGTGGATCACAGCTAAATGTCCAGTTCCCATGAGCCAGACATGTGCGCTCACAGCCCAGAAAGCCAATGGAATCCTGGGCTGCATCCAAAGCAGCGAGGCCAGCAGGGAGAGGGAGGAGATTCTGCCCCTCTGCTCTGCTCTGATGAGACCTCACTGCAGTGCTGCATCCAGCTCTGGGCTCCCCAGCACAGGAAGGACATGGACCTGTTGGAGCAGGTGCAGAGGAGGCCACCAAAATTATTAGAGGGATGGAGCACCTCTCCTATGAAGGAAAGCTGAGACAATTGTGATTGTTCAGCCAGGAAAAGAGAAGGCTTCAGGGTGACCCAATTCTGGCCTTCAGTACTCGAAGGGAGCCTCCAAGAAAGATAGAGAGAGAGTATTTGTAAGAGCTTCTAGTGACCAGACAAAGGTGAAAGGACTCAGACTATAAGAGAGTAAGTTTAGATTAGATATTAGGGAAAAAATTCTTTACTGTGAAGGTCATGAGGCACTGGAATAGGTTGCCCAGAGACACTCTAGATGCCCTATCCCCAAAAGTATTTATGGCCAGGTTGGATGGGGCTTTGAGCAACCTGGTCTAGTGGAAGCTGTCCCTGCTCATGGCAGGGTTTTGGAACTGAATGATCTTTCAGGTCCATTCCAATCAAAACCATTCTATGATTGTATGATCACAGTTGTACACAGAACAAGAGTTAAGCTCAAGGAAGGAGTATTTGCAAAAACTCAACTCTAGACATCTGAAACACCTAAGTGAGAAAGAAAAGAAATCACACCTTGTAAGTCAGCAGTCTGCGTGCCTCCTGCCCAGCTGAAGATTTTTCTAATTGCACTTTTGGGTGCAATGCCATGCAGAGAATAGTGCTTATCCAGACTTTCAGGATTACCTTGATATGAAGCTTTCTGGAGTCTTTCGAAACATTTGCCTTTTCTTTATCACGGAAAGTGATATTTGATGAAAGTGACGGTCCACATGATTTTTCGATCAAAGCCACATGCATTGCTGTTTAACGAAGCTTGTGACTTGAGGTTCCATAAAATATGCTAACAGCCTGCATTACAAGATCCAGTAATAGAGGAATTAGCTTATAGTGTACACAGGAGAAAAGCTTTGCTCTGAGACAATTTACAGAGGTTCTGGGAAAGGATTGGCTATAATTTTGCTCTGAAACAATGCTGCTGCTTTTATAGCAATTTTTATTGGCAAGTTCATCCTCAAATGTGTTGTTTTATCATTACTTTTCTATTATTCACAGTGAAAAAATATCGCCATAAAAATATTACTTGCTCCAGTACAAAACTTGGTTACTAAGGTTACTAGATGAGATCTGTTTGGAATGATTTACAGCTCCTAAACACACTTTCCTCCCCCAGCGAGCTGACTGAGAAGAAGAATCCGCCCTAATAAATTAACCATGGTAAATGCAGACTGACCTACAAATTAAGAAATACAAGGTTAAATACAAACATCAATCAAAGGTAAGAAATATAAATAGATAATGAACTGAAGAAACAATGCCTGCAAAGCAAAAGGCTCCTGGAGTTTTCACGTTTGCTGGCAAATGCTGCTTAAGTACCCTGCTCAGCAGAAGAGGAGGATGCTGCTTACATGCATTCAGAGGAAATGTTGTGCAGCAGGCAAACTCATCACATCTGCCTGGAATAATTCAAGAAAAAATGAAAAACATCACCAATGAAACTCTGCAGGGAAGTTCTGCATAACTTCTCCAGGGCCAAGGCTGTGACCTGACACACAGTATCACTGCCTCTACACAGATGAGAAATTGTTGCTTAGATTGTGCATTTTCTATTACTTGTTTTGCAGTTGGTGAAGTCCGAAGCCATAGTTTACGGAGGGGCTGCCTCTTATCTTCCAACTTGTTGGTAAAACTGAAATCTGTAAAAGCAGGTACAGTCACAATGTAACAATGAAACATAGATTATACAGGCAAACAAGCACATCCCTGTGCAGCATCACAGATCTATTGCCTTCAGTGCAGTCACACAGACATCCAGTGAGTGAGGATCCAGACTCACAGGAATGAGGCTCTTCCAGGCATGCATTTGGTTTTTGCACTGTTGGCATCCCTGTTTTGAAAGGCAGATCCTAACCAAAGCTCTCACCTGAAGTGGTATTCTTTCTCCGGGGCCCTATAATACACCATCAAAGGTTTTTGAGAACACCCTGTTTTGTTGAAAACATGATCCTTGCTGGAGGTCCCTGAGCCTTCATGGTGGTAAATAATGGATAGACAAATGCCCTTAGAGATGCAGGACAGGCCCTGGGGAGGTGAGGAGACTAGGAAATGTTCTCTGCTAATTAAAGTCCTGTTTTCATGTAGCTGCCTCTGGCAACAGGGAATGTTGTATGCAGCACTGGAAGGGATGTGTGAGCAGATTTAGAGCTAGAATGGTACTACTCAGATGAGAACATTGTCTTTGATAACCACAGAGGAAAAAGTCAAGATGTAAAGGGTATGGTTTAATTAGGCCACTAGTGTAATAACTCAGCTGGGAGTGCCACTTGGAAGTTAGCTGTAGCAAACAAGCACCTTTTTTACCCTTAAGCCTCTCTCCTCTGGAAGGCTCTGTCAGCTTTCCCACTGTCAAGGCCATGAGGAAACAGGAGCAGCATGGTTGAGGCTGGAAGAAGCCCCTGGAGATCATCTAGTCCAATGCCCCATGCTCAGTGCAGCATCTGCCAGACAGGCTGCTCAGGATCAGGACTGTTAGCAGGCTGCTCAAGGCTGTGTCCAGTCAGATTTTGGAATACCTCCAAGAACACAGACTTCACGGTGTCTTTGGGCAACTCATCCCAGTGTTTTACCAGCTTAACTGTAAAAATGTTTTTATTTCTTATGTTTAAATTGATTTTTTTTAAATTTCAGTTAGTGCTCATTGCTTCTTGTACTATCACCAGGCACCACTAAGAGCTTGTCTCCATCTTCTTTACTGCCTCCAATCAGGTACTTATAGACAGTGACAAGATCTCCCTGGACATCTCTTCTCCAAGCTGAACAGTCCCTCCTCTCTCAGCCTCTCCTCAGGTCCCACATAGGCTTGCCCCAGATTTTACTTTCAATTCCTGGCAACTGAATGTACTTATAAAATTACAGATTTTGCCCTAGAAGTTTACCACAAGGTGATGCTGCTAGTTAAATCTATTTCTCCTACACCCCACCTCTCAGACCCAGATCTTAGAGACTTCATTTCCTCCCTGTTATCAGTTAAAGGCACATCTGCTTTGTGATTCACTTAGGATGATTTTTAAATCAAGCTGATGCTGCACTTGATTCTTTCTAATTGGTACACTCTGACTTATCACCTTGGGGAAGTCCTAGCCATGCCCTAAATCCTGATGATTAAGTCAGCCTTTTAATAATATCCCAAATAATTTCTGTGCGATTGTACAATAATAATTTTATGAGGCAGTTTCTTGGCTGTAGAAAGGTGTAGGAGAGCCTGTCTCAGAGCATATTGCTCTTTTTGATGCCAGCCAAGGACCATCTTGTCATTAAGGCATTGCTTCCTATCCCTCCTCTGCCAGCTGCTAAAATTTCTTTCTCCTTTCCACTTCTTTCTAGCCAGTTTAGTGACCTTCCTCAGGAAATCAGCTGTCTGGCTGTGCCCTGGGCACACCATGTTATGCTTGTGTACCTGGGCATTGCTCCCTTGGCTTGTTCAGAGCACCTTGGAGTGGAATTTGGAAAATCACTGAACACGCCACAGTCCTCGTGTATACTTGGAGGCAGTGACATCTCATCTCTCCTTGACTTGACACTGTTCTGGAGGGCAGAGCTGAGAAGGAAGGGTTTATTTTCCTTTTGTCAGGAGAGTGAGCTCTCTCTTGCATGCTGCCACAACAGAGTTCACCTCTGAGATAATGCTCTGACCTGTGAGGAGAGGCTGGTGACGAGATCAGGCATGAGAAGTGTCTCACTGTGGCATTGTCCCTCTAATGCTTCTGTTTTCTGTTACCCATCACCTCAGTGTGGAGCTTTCCATCAGCTGGGGAGAGGCACAGAGGAAGGGGGTGAAGGGACAGCCAAAGATATTCTGAGTGCTCTTTGGTCGTCCCTGTTGTGAGTGCTGTGGGCCAAGGTTCAGTGTAAATCCCTTCCTGCTGAACCCAACCCAGGATCTGAGGAACTGCCTGCCACTGGTCAAGTTGTTTTACATTGGGACAGCTCTTCTTGAGGAGCAGCTGGAAAGACCACAAAGAAAGAACAATACACTGTGACTCAGCAGGGAAAACAGTAGTCCCACATACTGGGAACCTGAATGTTGTTAAACGTTCCTCCTCTTCTACTCCCTGTCCCAAAATGGCAGTTTAGTGGGAGCAAATTGAAGACTCTGCATGATAAATGCCCATACACACACAGACAGCTGAGCTTGGGTCTGGCTGTCAGGATGTGCTTGTTGCTGGCTTGCAGCCTAGGAAAAGCTGGAGGAAATAGTGACAGCTAACAGGAACCAGTGCTTTCAGATCAGGCAATTTGGATGCTTCTGAGGTGCCCTCTCACAAAGGCTTACTTTCTGCTAATGAAAGATGTTCTGAAGGGGGTAAATCCCTTTCTTAACCTCCTCCCACATTCTCATAAATTCACGACAGCTGATGGGTATAATTTGTTCTAATTACTTTGGTCCTTAGATGACTTATTTACCCATGTCCTTTGGATTTAAACTGCAGTAACCGGTGGTGTTACTTGCCTGCATATCAGTCAGCTGTTATGTGTTTTAGCTAAGGAATAACACAGTTGAGGTCACATATTTGTTGAATAAGTTACAGAATTTATGAAAATGTGTTCCGATAACCTTAATGAATTGTATTACCACAGCACTAGTAATTCAGAGCTTTGAAAGAAATAATTCCTCTAGGCATCGTCAGCCTAATTCCTCTTTGGCTGTGGGACAGAGTGCAACAACCTGCTCATGCCTCACCCTGAGGAGGGAAAGGAAACCATGGTTGGACATGTGCATAACCCTTGTGTGGAAACACGTGCCCAGATCTCGGTTTGGCTCTGCTGGCAATGGCTTTCTCATCAGCCTAGGTCTAGGTAATGGGTCAGCCAAGGAATATCTACTTCCACCTCTCTGTTTTATTTAGAAAGTGGGTTTTTTTGTGCAGAGTTACTTTTTTTCTGGTCAACAGCCATTCATCAGCAAAGAGAAGGTCATGTACTGCCTTGCATCAGTAGAGCAGTGCCCAGCCTTGTTTATCATTAAGGGTGAGGTCAGCACAATGAGAGTGCATACTTTGTGCTGTCAGGAGTCAGGAGTCTTGAGCTGAATTCACTTCCATATCCAGTTCCTTTCTCCTGGCTCATCATGGCACAAACACGGTCATAACATCTGATCTCTGATAAAAACACTTCAAAATGAGCAGGTGGGAAGATGTCCGCCTCTATTTTCAGGGTGAACCTAAAATGCTATAAGTGTAACAGATACAATGGTGAGGGGATATTTGAAACATAAATGTTCTGAGACAAACAGATATAAAGTCTGGGTCCTGACCAGGTATGACGTAAGCAGCACAGGAAGACTCTGTATTAAAAGCAAACCCTTTTTAGATGAATGATCAGAGAGTATTCATCTTCTGTAGTCTATAAAAGTAAATTTATATACAGGGAAAGCCTCTACAAAGTATAAACAAGATCAAAATGCAGCCTCATTACTGGTTACCCTGGTAAGTGCTGTGCTGCACAGAGCTCTACAGGAGAGAGTTTCTGAGGAGAAGAAATGAGCCAGCCAAAATATTATCTTCTAGGCTCATAGCCCACTGCTTCCTGTCAGTCACTAGATAAATTCTTCCTCAGGATGATTTTCTTTGCCAAAGGGAGCACAGTGCTGCTGTCTGTGATACACAGTCTCAAAAACATAGGTTTCTGTTTATCAGCTCAAGCTGTACTTGGGCTGCTGTCCCTTCACTTGGGTTATCATGTCTAGTTGCTGGCTTACAGCTGCAAATCAGGTGCCAGAGGAGAGTCAAATTCGATTTGATGCTGTAATTAATTCTGTAGGAATAAAAATGCTTGCAGGAATATGACAGCTCCTTCCGTCTGCAAGCAGTGATGTTAGGCTCCAGCAAGGCTAAAAATACATCCTATTTACTCAAATGTAAAGTGTTGGATTAATTTTCAAGCATATTTGTTAACAGCCAAACGTCTCTGCCTATCACAGTGGAAAAACACAGCCTATATCTGAATGCCTGGGTCCTGCTGAATTCCTTCAAGCCCTGTGAAGCAGCATCAAAGGAGGAAATTGGCAGCCACTGTTTGGGATTTTGTGTCTTTTCTCCAGCTAATGCAGAGGTTCTTTTAGAGAACCCAGAGGAACGTGCATTCTCATATGTGGTGAAGGACCAAGGCATGAAGTCAGGGTGCAGTGGACTTGAAAAATGGGAAGCATTGGATGGGAATTTCATAGAAGGGGATGTGGTTTGGAAATACAGGATGATGTGGAAAGACGAAAAAGAAGGCCTAGAAGCGACATATAGGCAAATTATAGCTTATTGTAGCTCATGAATTTATCTATGTTGGATAATGAGCAAAAAGTCCTAATCTTACCCAAATTTTAGGTAAGCTGTCTTTGTATGTATGTCTAAGAAGCAGAAATTTGTGCTGTTCCCATTCATGGACAGTCTGTTGGATTCTGTTTCTTCAGTTGCTCTTCCAACCATAAGCCAAGGACTAAGAACTGCTTGTCCCTTAGGCATAAAATGTCACCTCGGGTCTGCTCTGCTGCTGACTTCACTCTGCCCACATGAGTCAAACAAAGCTGATACGGAGCAAGGCATAGAGAGTTTCTTTGTGGACCTGCCCTAAATAATGGGTTTCCACTCCCAGTGAAACTCGACTTGTTCACACACTTGAAAAAAGTTCAATACCAAGGAGAATCCCTTTTCTTCCCCAGCCCTCAGCTGCCCAAAGTCTGCAGGCTACCCTGCTGAGCCTTGAAAGCAGTAGAGATGCTACAGGCACACTGATGTGGCTGTGGTATGTGCCGTCCACTGAGGGTGAGGAATGCACTGCTCTTCACATGAAGTTTTTAAAGGTGAAATGCTCAGTGTAGATAAGTAAAATAAATAGTAACTGTGGTTATCTCAGTCACCCACTGTGTGGAGAATTGCTTGTGATGGTGTCCCATCACTCCACCACTCAGCTTCACCATGCTTTTCAAGATAACCTTGTTTTTTAAAAAGCTAAAAATACTTTTCCTTTAATCTAGTTTGTTTTGTCAACAACGTAATATAATTCATGGGTGACTGTATTAGCTTTGACATGAAAAATTTGTGGCTGTGATGCCTTCCTCAAGAAAGAGGATAATGTAGACATTTGTCACTGTGTAGGTACTAACTACAGGTTTTGATTTAAAATGGCGATAATTCAAACACCTCATGTGAAAACAGAAGAGAACCAGTGTAGGAAGGAAGCTGCTCTTCATGAAGCATTGGATGTTTTGCAGGAAAAGCTCCTTCGACTTTAGCAACTGCAGTGCTAAAAACAGCTAAAATTTAGACATGTGCAACCTAATTATTTTTCCTGGGGACTATGGCTTAGTGACATGCTTAAGATCTGAAGAAAGACAGTAGAGGAAAAAAAACACACTTTGTTGAGCCATCCCATGATAAAGATGTGCTAAAACTTCAAGTTTTTATCACCAGCTGCATATAGACTCCATTGCCCTTTCAGCTTGGAAAGTAGAGTCATTAAACATCACCTTGTTCCATATGTCTTTTTCACATCATTGTTTCAGTTTGTCTCACCTGTAACTGTTATGTGTTGGTTTTATTGCTTTTCTGCTTCTCTGCGTCCCTTCTCTTCCACAGATTTTGTCTCTACTCCTGATGGGCTCCTCACAAAACTGGAAGTTCAACATAGACTCATTCAGGTCACTCATTCAACTTGTTTTCCTCTATAACTTCTTGTCCCTCAGCATGTCATGATAAAGACAACAGCTGTACAACAAAGGCATGCTAGTCTGTTTCATTCTGTTCCAATCCTGTCCCCCACCCCTGATCTCCTCTGTGCACCAGTCCTGCTCCACCCTGACTATTTTGGTGCTCCCTTTCAGGCTGTCTCTTGCTCCTTTGTGGGGATCTAGCACCCAGTGATTGTTGCAGCACACAGTGCCTTCCCTCTTTGGAAGGCAATTTTAGAGGTGAAAGCTACCACAGTTTTTGTCCCTCTGCAGCTCATCAGTGGCCAAGCCCAGCCAACAGCCCACTGCCAAGGACCTGTGCCAGAGGGGCTGGAGTGGGGGTCCCCTTTTCTTGTAATCTCACCTCTGATGAGAAGTACCTTTTGTTAAAACTAGACTTTGCCCAGAGTCTGTAAAACAGAGACTGTAAATAACAGGACTCATTGGTGGTTTTCCTTGACACAGTCAGGTGTAAGGGCCACCTGGACGACCAATACAGATGCAGCTTTACTGGGGCTGTTAGTGCCCAGCAGCAGGGAGGCTCAGGGCTCTCTAGGACATGCTCCTGTTGCGTTTTAGCAAAGTTGTGTTTGGCACTCATGTTCGGGGTTTTTTTCAGGAAAAACGTAAAAAAAAATACATTGGTGCATTTTCCTGTGACGTGCTTCTATCCAGCACAGAACTGAACGTCTTCCTTTCACTAGGAAAGACCCTCCTAGTCAGGGGGTTGTAATGTCAGTGTGGAATGGGAGCAAAAGAGCAGTAATGTTTTATTTTAGTCAGAGGACTCTGGAAGCTTCTGCCACTGCATGGCCCTACTTCATTCTGAGTGCTCCTGGGGTCACACTCGAGCTTGTACCCAGCCCTAGGTCTCTCTGCTCCCTGCAGCCTTATTCTTCTTGAACAGAAGTATATTCTGTCCAAGCACCTCATCTTTGTGTGCTGTCTTACCTCTCTTCTACAATAACTTCACCTCTTCCCACGCTCTCTTCCTCCTCTGCACTATTCATCTACATCTGTCGATACTTGTGTCCCCTGCTTCATTGTTCCTCTTTATGTTATAATTAGGATGTCCAGCACAGCTTTAGTTCATTTAATTTAATAATCTTTTATCTTGGTCTTCATTCCTCTTTCTCAGAATCTCACTTCTTGCTGTATTAAGTTAATTCTTCTTGTTGGTTATTCAACTGTTAACAAAATGAGACATAATGACCATCTATCAAGACCCATTTTCCATTTACCCATGACAGTGTTATGATCAGTTTTGATTAAAATATGGATGAGCCTGAATGGATCTGAGTAAAAACTAAAATGAAAGAAAACTCACCTCAAGACTTGTTTAAAACTTCATCTGATTCCAAATCTGTATTTCTGTAACTTCACCCCAGGTCTACATTCTGTGCTCTCTTATAATACACAATTTCTTTGGTATTAGGAGCTCACAGCTCATTTTTCTTACATTACCTGTAGTGCTAGCACAAAGCTGAACTATGCAAGCCTCAATTTACCTCCCTAGAACTGAAAATTAGTCATCTGTAAGCAGGCAATTGTGCTGATTAAAATGATCACTAAACCAGCTGCATCCTTATCTTACTTGCTCTTGTTTTAGGACTGGAAATGGTTGCTTCAACTTCATTTCTGCTACATGTTCCTACTCTCTGTCTCTCTGCCTTTTTTCCTTCTAATTCACATTTGTTTTGAAATGAAAATGAAGCATCACAAATTATCTGTAAAATACAGCTACTAAATATAAGATACAGATCTTAGGGAAACAACAGCCTGGCTGAACACAGTTCCTCCTTTCTGGGTTTGGGTTAGAGTACCCAAACCAAAGAGATTTGTTACAACTCCTTGATTAAAAGGTTTGTATCCTCCTCTTTGTGCTCATTTTTCTTACGATTATTTTCCCCACCCCAGATGCAACACAATCCATCCATTGCATTCTGGGCAGATCATCATCTTTGAAGGATGATTCTCCTACTACACTTCATGACAGGTGGAGTAATTTCCTTGCATCTATATAGCTGAGAGATGGAGGAATAAGAGAGATTGGACTGAGGGCTCCAAACTGCAGGAGTTTGTCTTTCATGTCAGTCGTCGTAAATACGTGGCACACTCACTGGCTCCCAACATTTGTGCCAGCATTGATTCTCTTTGGCAATTTCATATTAAATGCTTTTCAAAGGCATAATGGAGAGCTGGTAACTTGTTTCTGAAAGGGCAAGGTTTCTTTCTTCTGCTTGCTCTGCCCTGTACCATCCATGTAACACCATTAAAAATGCCCTTCTTCTAAACTCTGAACAAGAAGAAGCCAGACATGTTTAACACATCCTTCCTTTCTTGGCTCTCAAATTTGAGATCAAAAATATATATTTTGCCTTATTTAAACTGCAGCTGCAAGTGCATATAAGATCACTGGAACTAAGGGATTCATGATTCCAGTATTCCCATGTCCCCATGTGATTCTGGTTGTCAAAGCTGCTAAGCATGGATGATATTGAGCTGTTCAGGTTTGAAGGTAAATTTTGCCTCTTCACTTGAGATTCTGCAAACCCTCTCTGCTTGTAGACCTGTGCCATGAGGAATCTGATTTCTATCATCTGCTCAAAGTGAAATATTTCTTTTTCTTTCCTACATAGCTTTATGTAGAATAGCTCCTCAAAAATCACTAAGTATTTTTCCCTGTATCATACCCAGCTATTAATTGATTGTTCCCAAGAAATCAGCCTACTGTGATGACAGAAACACTGGGTAATATGGAGAGGGTCTGCTGAGCACTGGCAAGTGTGGCACCTTTTCTGTGTCTGTAGGCTCATGGAGGTTGTCTCCCTGGTTCATCTGGCTGATGATATCTGTCAGATGATTTGTGGATATGCCTGACAGGTAAAGCTTGAGCACATAGGTCTGGATGCTACAACTCATTCCCAAAGAACCTGACTGCTGTAGGCTATAGAGAAACTTTTGTTAGGAGGTGCTGTAGCCTCAGGAGATGAGAAAGACTTGGGAACTGTAGAACTGAAGGATTGGATGTCTGAGCTCTGCTCTGATGTTTGTGGCACAAACATGGCCAGATGCAGACATGAAGCATGGGTCTCTCTCACTCGACTCCCACAGTACACAAAGCACAGAGAGGGTGTCTGCATGGAGGGATGACAGAGAGTTGGCTGAAAGCTTGCCTCAGGAGCTATGCTGCCCTTGGTCTGCTGCAGCATGCAGGCAAGGTGCGTGCAGGCAGCCCAGCTTCGTCCACGTCAAAGGTCACTGCCGGGTCCTGGCAGCGTGTGGCACCTTCTCCTGTGGGTGTGCTGCAGGGAACAGCGCTGCAGCTGGCCTGGCAGGCAGCCCTGGCCCTGCCCTGCGGGAGCAGGACAGGTTTCCACCAGCTGGCTGAGCAGATGTCTGTCCCAGCATCCCTCACTGTCCTCCTCATAGTGCAGGGGAGGGAAGAGTGGAGGGGAGGTACCAACTCTGCTGTTCAGGAGTGCAATCCCCTGATTCTTTCTGTGCTCCTCAGGGCAGGGATTATTTCTGCCTGCAGCTTTAATGAAGAGACGATGTCAAGAGACAGCAGTAGCGAACCCAATCTAGCAGCATCACCTTGCAGGTAAGGGCTAAACCAGCTGTGCTACCATGCCAGCATTTAGCTAAGCAGCGTCCATTCAGAATGAATGCAGTGTGACTGAGCAGCAAGTTCACCATCTAAAGTGAAAATCAACACTTCCCAGCAGTGAGGCAGATCATTAAACATTTTGTTGCATGAGCCAGCATCACTTTTCTAAAAAAAGTGTCAGGGTGTTCAGCCAAATGAGCAATTCAGTTGGCTTAACTTTCCTGACCGCTTTCTAATTTGGTTTTAATGAAGATATAATTAAGAGGTAATGTCAGTAGAGCTGAACATTGTCACACAATAATGGTCTCCTGCTGCTGCATAAATGCTAAATGCAGTAAGTACAGAAGGGAAGCTGGGATGTTTATTTTCAAAGCAGGAGGCATTGATCCTGGGACACTCTTCTGTTTTGATACCTTTATTTCCATTTTGTTAGAAAAACGAGGGGCAGAAGACTTAATCCCATTTGGCCTGAAGCCACTTCACAGGAGTAGGAGGACAACTTTCAAGGTGGCTCTGCTACACTTGGGACGTGCTGCTGCTGGATGGTGGTTCATGGGTTAGACTAAAAATTCCTCACTTTAACCTGATTGTCCAGGGGTATTCCTGCTGCCATAGGGAATGCAATTGAGAGCCTCAGTCAGCCAGCACTACAGAATAACTTGGCCATTACAGTGCTGTTTATGGAAGAAAACCACCTTGAGAGACCAGTCCTTTTATTTTTTGACTGGCTGGAGCTTATGATCTTCATCTTTTCTGGTGAATAACGTCTGCCTTCCAGCATTGCAATTGCAGAAATAAGGATTTTATGTTCTAGCCCATACCGTTCACCTCCACTGCAATTCAGGCTGCAAAATTATTTCCATTCTGAACTTCAGTTCCCATTTTTCTTTTAAGTTTTTGCAAAACTTCTTTGGGGAGAAATTCTCTTCCAAGGCATTTAAGCCAAGTAATAGCTTTAACAGTTTTTGCATTATGAAGGCTGACAAGATATACTATCTCCTAAAGCTAAGACTGTTTTTTCAAGCAGAAAACCCCATGAAATAACTGCAAATGAGACTTATGCTAAAACATGGATAAATCTTGGAAGTTAAAACTTCCTGTGAAATTAGTACTTGCTGAAGAGCACTGCCTTTGTTCTGTCCAAAATATTTGGTGATTTGAATATGCAAACTAATGACAATTTTAGAGCACATGGAGTAAATCTTAAGTCTTCCAGGACACTTGAGAAATAGTACCCCTTATATAGTGCTCTTAATCGATAACTCTCAAGGCATTTCATGCTGATCAGAATAAGGGCTAAGCAGATATGGGTTCATTAAAAAAAAAAATCCAGGGTTTTTCCATTCTGAAGTAGAAGCAAATCCAGCCCTTCAAAAATGCTAATAAAAACCAGGAGACTGTTAGCACACCATATGTTAAGCACATCCAAGCTGAGGGGGATTTGCCTTCAAGCCCGGAGGAGGCCTTGCATTTAAATGTGCCCTAGCTACTCTATTGCTTGCAGTCATTTTGCTGCTGTGGTGGGAGATGTTCACACTGGCAGGGACGAGCCAGGGTCGATGCCTTTGTGACTGAGCAGTTGGCTGGAAGACAGAAATAGCCAAACTTCCAAATCCCACTCTTGGTTTGTGCAGGTTTGGTTTGGGTCTGCCATCTGTAAGAGGACGTGCTGCCCCTTCACCTGTTCCAGTGACATGATGAAGGACAGAGGCTCTTCACCTATTTCTCTTTTGTGAATTACAACTTGTACCAGCTCCCAGTTGCCTTACATGGAGCACTAAGATGTTGTTTTCCATTTACTCCCCCACAGCTGAGGTAGAGCACTCTCTCTGATGAAATGGGACATCTCCCCCTGGACCAGAGAAACTTGCCTGCCACAGAGAAATTGTTATGACAGATATATTCCTAGCAAAGACTTGTTTTGTTGTATCACAGTTTTACAGCCTGAAAAAATTATTTTACCAACCTGACAACCCCCAAGTCAGCATCGTAGCATCATCTTCTCAGAGAGGAAAGACAAGATATCATAAGCATGAAACCTGTGGCAGAGCTGGGTGTAAGACATAAGTTTCCAGTGTTTTGCACACTCAGCAATTTGCCTTAGACTTGGCTGTGGAGAGCAACTGCAGTATTAACAGCAGTGAGTGTTTTCAGATCCAATGGATGACTGCATGAATTTAAGTGCCAGGGGGCTGCAATTGTATCAGGGTAACCCAGTCAGAATTTGGTCAGCATTGTGTGGAGCAATTTTGTGTCTCTGTAGACTGTGGCCAAATCACATGCAGGAGCTGTGTTTAGATAAAGTAATACTTGTGCAGGCAAAGCAAATATTAGAAAGTGAAAGGGATCCAGTGTAATGGGATCACTTTGTCCTGAGCCTGCTTCTGCTGAGACCTGAGAGATGGTCAGCTGCCCCATGCCGAGCCACTCCTACACCAGCTCAGTTTAAAAGCTCCTGGGGACAGCAAGAGGCTATTGTCCAGCTGGAAGACTCTAGTGGGCCCCCTATCTACTTCCAAAAAATGGCTTTTACAGCTTACCTATGGTGCCAGGAGCTGAAGGAAGTAATGTAGGACTTCCCTGAGCTTTCATGCCTTGGATGCTGTTTGTACTCTTTGGTGAGGAAGTCACCCTTCTTCCCAAAACATGTCCTCTGGCAGCACCCCAGAGGGCACAAGGAGCCAGTGCTCTGGGTCACCCTTTCAGAAGGACGTGTGCATGCTTGCCCAGCTGAGAGAGGAGGATGGTGGATCCAGCAGGAGAAATCTCTGCCTGGGGCACAGTGCAAACAGCAGGAGGACGTCAGGGGCACCTGAGGCTCCCCTCCCACTTTTACTCAGGCCCAAGCAGAGAAGGGACCATGGCATACTGGTGGCACATGAGGGGCAGCTGCAATGCCCTGGTGCTGTGTGCACCCCAAGAGATCCAGCAGCTCAGAGAGCTGAGGAATTGGCCAGAGCAGCTGCCTGGGCTGCCCTCAGCCTCCCAGGAAAAACTTGAGACTACAGCAGGGACAGAAGAAGCCCTGCCTGAACAGCAAGGATAAGATCTCCCTATCCCTAAACCACCATGACTTAGGAATGTGCTCTCTGCTTCCCTACACCACCTAAGGACTGTCACCAAAAGAGATGCACTTGGCTGGCTGCTGGAAGTAAATCTGGGGAGAGAAGAGCAAGGAGCACCACATTCCCCCTCGAATAAGAAACTCTCAGGATTTCCCCTCACCCTGTGGGAGCATTTCACTTTCCAGTAAGCAGCACTATAAATTTCACCTATTGGTAGAAGTAAAGATGTTTTATGGTTGTCCAGACTAAGCTATGATTGACTTAAAGTCTAACAAATCATTCCTTTAAAGTCTAACAAATCAATCTCCTCCCACCGTCCCTTTAACCACGCTACACAGAGTGCCAGCTCTTCTTTAAAGATAACGGGAGAGGGAGGGAACAGCTGTCACCAGCACCTAATGAATGAATGAATGTTGAGCCATCCTATAATTTCCCTCTGCTTGGCTATAAGAACAGGAGGAGAACAAGCAGAGCAGAAATCATCTGGCAAGAAGCAGTCGGAGCTCCTGAGCATCGCATCGCATCGCATCGCATGAATCCTGTGTGTCAGGAGCCAGACCAGTCCCTCTGAAGCAGCTGCTTCCTCAGAAGGTGTGGGGTGCTGAGGAAAGGATGAGGAGCCAGTGGGACCCTTGCCACAAAGGGCTTTTTGTTGAAAGGTGCTGCACAACACTGCACATTGTGATGGAGGGGACAAGGTGGAATATTTCCAATGGGAGATGGTGCATTTGTACAAATCAGAATGCATGCTCTTTTCTCTGTTGGAATATTGTCATCGTCCTTTATTACATTAAAGGGGAACATCTTTATCTCATGGTGATTTGGGTGGGATATGACATTGCCTAATGTAAAGGGGGACTGTAATATCAAGGAGACAACCGTGAAATAACACATTACACACCGAATTGAACAGCAGGCTCATTTACATTCCTTTAATTTGGAAATACGAACATTCAGAGAAGCTCTTCTCCGCTTGCATTCCCTTATTTGGGAAACATGTAAATTACATTTATGATAATTTAGTATTTAACTGGTACAAGCATTGCAAATTTCAGAAGCAAACACTTTAAAATAGGCAGGAGCCATGCCAGCCTTCTTTGGAAATGCGTGAGGTAAAAGCCACCTCTGCGGACGACTCTGCACGCAGCACTTCCAGCTTCTGGACCTGCACTTGCAAATGCTTGTAAAGCAGATGGGACACCGATGGTGAGGCTTGCAGGGCTGGACCTTTCGTCCCAATCAGAGTCTAGGCTTATCACATATGGCAGATGGATTTAATTAATAAAGCTCTTCTGTTGTGTGTGGAGTAATTTTTTTGCAGCCTATGAGATCCCAGAATTGCAAATGAAAATGACAGCAGAGGAGCTTTTAGATCAGCTGTGCTCGGATGATGCTGAGAGGCCTCTTCTACGGTAATCCCACTGCTACATTTTCCAGTCTCGCCTTGGAAACCTTCTGCCAATTGTGAGTCATGTTCAGCTGCTCATCAGTCAGCTTATTCTATTGCGTGTGTAATAGCCCCTATTATATGGAGTCATTTCTCTTGTATCTAAATGGGATTGTTCCGCTTTTAATCCAAGACCCTTCTTCCATCTCTGCTGCAGGGAAGGTCCATCCTGACAGCACACAAATACAAGCATTCATCCCAGAGCTAGCTGGGGCTCCCTCCTGCCCTGTGAATTGCTTTCTGCCACCCTGCCCCCAGCCTGTGGTTCCCTTTACCATTCCTGCTGCCCATCCTCAGGTACTCTCTCTTTTCACTGTCCTTTCCAGAAAGTGAGGCTTAAAAATATGTGCTGTGCTTCAGCCTTACCCAGACTGCATAATGCTGCACCCATCACTCCCTTTTTGTCACATGGCAGATCTCTCTTTATACCCCCGGGACTGTGATTGCTTTCCTCACAATGGGAACTCTTTTCATTACCTACTATAACCCCAAGGTATTTTCCTATAATAATGTTTCCTAAATATTTGTGTTGATTATTGTTATTTCTCTCCAGATGCAGTACTGTCACATTCATCAGTATTAAGTAAATTTTATTTTGTTAACATCTTCCCATGACTCAGAACATGCCAGGTAATTCTACAGTTGGGATTTGCTATTCCTTTCCAGCTATCCATTTCATATTTTATTGCTTTCAGTGCTAGTAAGGTTAAACACAGCATTGCCTCATATAAATCAAATGACCTGAGTACAGAGGGGAATAAAAATATTTGGAAAAATAATTGGAAGCTGAAATAGGATTTAAAAAAAAAAAAGAATACTCTTTTCTCCTAAAATATAACCATTGGATTTTAAATTTTTCCCCTTGCCCAAACTTGAATAAAAAGATAGAAGATAAAAAAAAACCCAAACCCTAATATTTTCTTTAAAATAAGGTTGAAAATATTTGCCAATTAAATCTTTATGTTAACATTTTCATCTGAGTTATGCATCCATTGGGAGCAAAGGTGTTCGGGGTAATTCTGACAGAGGCTGTGACAAGGCAATACCTGCTTTTTTTTTCTGCCTCTTTCACAGAAGGGACAGTACAGAAATCATTTCTCTGAATAAGAGTTTGTCCCCTTTCAGGAGAGCTCTGAAACGTTTGCCTGCAGTTAATCAGGAGCCACGGCTCAATGGGCTTCAACGTGTCTGCTGTGCAGAGCAGGGACTGAAGCAAGAACGTGCTGCAAACTTCAGTCAACAGCCGTCCCTCGAGCCAAGTTTTGTTCAAACAAACAAACAAGATCAGCATAACAAAAAAACAAAACCACACAAAATATGTCTGAAAACCAGAAATGTTTACATACTCATTACTTGACGTTGTCCATAGCCTTTTATATATTCATGAGCAATTTCCTACACAAATGTGTATAGATCGAAGAGAAAGGACAAGCTGGAGGGATTTCCGTATATAATAAGAAAGGCACAGCTAAACAGAGGTCTAGTTAATGAAAAAAGATGTTTTTTCTCAGAGATCCAAGTCAATGGACTGAGCTCAGAGGAGAAAATGAGAGTCTCATGCCCATTCCTCAGCAATATGCACTTTACAAATTAGCTCTTCTGCACCGTGCACTGAACCCTGCCAGAACAAGTATTTTGCATGAAGGTGTAAGAAATTCTGAGCATGGGTGGTCCACGAGGGGCTGCTGGTGCTTCTGAAAATGGCATCAGGTTATGTCTGCTGTTTGGCACTACAACAATCCTGATTCTTTTAATGGCAGCCCCATTTCACCTGCCCTGTGAATGCCTGACTCCCAGATACCATTATCAGCTTGTGGCCACTGTTTCAAAGTCTCAACCTTCTTAGTAAGTCTACCTTGTACCTGTGTTGCTTATTCCCATCAGGTTTGAGGAACATTGGTTTAGGTTATCCCTAAAGCAAAGAAGGGTACAGGAGGGGAGCCCAATCAGGATTCCTTGATTACCTGAGATTTGCTCTGACAGATTCATTTTCAGTAATTGTGCCTGCACACCTGATTTAGGGTTCCTCAGCAGACAGCAGTGGAAGCTGATTTCTTTGAAAGTAAATACCCAGCAGCCAAGACTATAACAGATGTTATGGATGAGACCAGTAATTCACTTAACTCTGTCTCAAAACCCCTCTTTTCTATACATTTCACCTCAGTATTCTCCTGGGCAATCACTAGCCCTGCTAAATTTGTGGTTCTCATTTAATTCCCTGACATGTTCTTTTTTAAGGCTTTATTTTCACCTATTGAAGTACAAGAAGTTGCCTGGAGCCTTGCTTTCCAGAAAGGCAACAAGAGACTTCACCCTTGGTGAAGGGTGAAGGGAATGCTTTCCATTTCAGCTTGAACATCTCTGAGGGCCTTTCTTGCACTTTTCCACAATGTTCTGTGTTTCCAATGGATGCAAATCTTTTCCTGCTCTGACAGTTAAGGGCACAATGCTCAAAACAAGCCCTGAAAATGAAGTAACTTATTCTGAGATGAATGTCTTGGAAATAGGGGTAGTGAACACATCCCTCTGCCCTAGGGTTTCTTAATTTGTCTTATATCAGTGACTCCCCTGGGCAGGGGCATCAAGCTGCAGGGAGCCAGGGTCAGGGACAGCCCTAGCAGGAGTCACTCAGCAGACACCAGTGCATCCCCTGTGGAAACTGGCCCACGGTCACGCAGTCCATTGTCACACAGCCCAGGGTCACACAGCCCAGGGTCACACAGCCCACGGTCACACAGCCCAGGGTCACACAGCCCAGGGTCATGCAGCCCAGGGTCATGCAGCCCACAGTCACACAGCCCAGGGTCACACAGCCCAGGGTCATGCAGCCCACAGTCACACAGCCCAGGGTCACACAGCCCGTGACATCACGCAGGTTAAGAGGCAAGTGCTGCCTGTGGCACCTCGCTGTGGAAGGATGTAGGTGCACATAAAGATGCCATAAACAGGTAATCATTCCTTTCATGGCATTGCATCAGAAGTGTTACTGAAATCACTACAAATTATGCCTGCTGTATAATCTTTTTTCCTTTACCTAGTCTATAATTACAGCAGCTCCAAATAAACAAAAAAATAAAAAACAAAAAACTGTATTGGATTTTTCTGTCATGATCCGTGTTTCGGTTTTGGCAGGATTCAATTTTAATTTCAACTTCAATGATAACACTTCATTACCTGTGTTCTTTATTTATAGTTACACACTGCTCATTTAAACTGATGTAAATATTTTTCAGCTTGTATCCAGGAAAGTGCTAGTATCATTGGTTGAAAGAAAAGCATCCTCTCTCTTTTGAATAGCTGCTGTGATTTCAAAGAGATGGGGTCTACAAATTCATGCACCATCAAAATATTTAGCCCTTAATCTAGATAGAAAAGAAATGACAAATACATTACAAAACCCTTCCTGACAGAGCCTGTCCATGCTCTCTTTTCTAAGAATATTGCACAAGGTGATAACATGAATCACAAGTAGCATTCAGCATGAGTTTGAGCAAGCTAAAAAATGCTCTTTTTTTCCTTTGGAGGAGGGAGAAATAAATTGTGTTATTAAAAACAGAGATGAGCTGAGAAAAAAAAATATTGTTTTAAGTATTTTGTGCATTTAGATAACCCAAGAAGATCCCATATGGAATATGAGCAAGTGTTAACAGAAAGATCATTAATCAAGAAATACGCCTACTGGAAACAAATCCCACAACAGCTTAGGAAAACAACAGACAAAAAGTTATCCCGTGGTTAGATAAGTAAATGGATGTCAGTGTGGGAGCATTATGGCACAGAGGAAGCAGCATGAGACTGTGAGCAGCTAAGGGTTAGGCATTTCATCATCTGACTCTCAGTACCCCAGGAGTCCTGCACCAATCAGCTGATATCCAAGCAGTGGGAAGAGTTTCCTGAATCAAGGCTGCTTGCTGGAGAGCATGACAGTGCAACCTCCAGGTTATCCAGGAGAAGTGATGCCCAAGACTGCAGTGTGACCTGCGTGGGCTCAGGCACACAGACACAAGGTTTCCTCTGGTTCCAGTGGAGCTGAAGGAAAGCTGTGGGATGGTGGGCACGTCACCTGTGCTGTCCCTCCCAGAGCTGTCACCTCCCATCCAAGGTGTCCAGGTGTCCTTCCCCACCTTCTTCCCCCCCTTCCTCCCACAAGCAGGGCAGTCCAAAGCAGTGTTGCTGGGAACTCCAGCTGTTGCTCAGTAATGCTGCAAGCTGCGAAATATTATGCCAAAATTTTCATGCACAAAGAGAAAGGCCTAATTTTGAAAGAATTTGTAATAGCATGGAATAATTGGTCCCTGCACACAGGAAAGATAGGAGTTATTGGTTCAGGGCTGCAGAGTGGGGGAAAGGGGGAAAGGGAGATGACTGCTACTGTCTTGCTGCTGGTTTTCTGATTTTTTTTTTTTTCTGAGTGATTTGGCACGGCAAACCAAAACAAGACAAGGCTGTAACTGTTTTCTCTCATNAGATGACTGCTACTGTTTTGCTGCTTGTTTTCTGATTTTTTTTTTTTTTCTGAGTGATTTGGCACGGCAAACCAAAACAAGACAAGGCTGTAACTGTTTTCTCTCATCACCCTAATAATCCTTAGTGCTCTGAGGAAATTACCACTAAGCATTTTGCACAAAGTATTTGTGGAACAGACCTTAAGAATTATTGTTAGTAAGAAAACAACATATATTAATGAGCATCTTCCCCCAGCTAGTGTACCAGTAGAGAATTTACAAGTCCTAATGTGCACTAAATTTGAAGACTACTATTTAAATTCCATCCTGAAGAGTATCTAAATCTGAAAGAAAATTCCCAGCTAACTAACTAGGGGATCTGAAGAACAATTGTCAGAGCTGAAAAGTCCTTACTTCCCCCCACAAAAGCAATCAATCTTATCATCCATCAGTCTCAAAGTTTTTATTCAATACTCCATTGCCAGGAAATGTTTTCAAATTCAGATGAAGGGAACAAAAATAATAACAATCCTAAATATATCATTAAAATCTTTATGCAGCAAACAAGACAGACATTAGGTCACCAGGACCTTAGAGTCCTTGATTTATGCCAGAGATGCAGCCATGCAGCAGTACCAGAGAGATGAGTGGCCCAGGATTTGTGTAACAAAATATTGAATTTTTCCACATGCAATGAACAGCTCTATACAAAGAGGAGAAAGCAATCCTCCAAAGCCTCCTCACTTTACAGGTTGGACAGATATGCTTCTGTGATGAAGTTCAGTTCTTAGACAGGTCCAAATTAATAGCATTTTTTTGTCTTCCCTGAAATTTGATGCACCTTACAGAGGGAGGGAGGCTGAAGTTGTGGACTGAGGGAAGCAGACAGAATGCACCCATTTGCAGAGATGGTTCTCCCAGTAACAGGTGCTCTTTTAGCTATGTGTGCCTGTGTGAATAAGTAGAGATGTGTGTGAAGATTGGGGAAGCAAACTATGGCTGTAGAACAAGCTCAGTCTCTCAGCACGTACTCTGCTGTGTCTTGACACCAGTTCACCTTTGATGACACAATATTGGCAGCAAACCTCAGGAAGCATCTGTTTGCCTTGGTAGGTAAATGTGTAGCAGCTGGGAAAAATAGAGTTCGTGTGGGGACAGAGGCTTTGAAGGGCTTTCTGAGCTATTGATTTTTGCATGTTCTCAAGGGAGCACAATGGGGAAACAGATTTTGTGTCAGCCCTAGTTACCCAGAAATTTCTATATTTTGCCATCCAGCCCAATTTATAGATTGATTGAACCTGGTTAACACTACTTAACAACCATCACAAATGATCTTTGAAGGAAATTATTAAATATTTTAGAAAAATTGTTCCAGATCCTTGCTAAAGGATTTGTGTATCTTAAGTTGCTACATGAAATATTTTGTGTGAGTCATAGAATATCACTAATCAGAAAGGACCCTTAACTGGACAAGAATCATTGAAGTCTAACTCCTGACCTTGCATAGGACACCCCAAGAGTCACACCATATGCCTGGGAGCATTGTCCAAACACTTCTTGAACTCTGTCAGGCTGGTGCTGTGAACACTCCCATGGCGAGCCTGTTCCAGTGCCCAAACGCCCTCTGAGTGAAAAATCTTTTCCTAATGTCCAACCTAAACCTCCCCTGACACAGCTTCAGGCCATTCTCTCAGATCCTGTCACTGATCACCACAGAGAAGAGATCAGTGTCTGCCTCTCCTCTTCCCCTTATGAGGAATTTTTAACCGTGATGAGGTCTCCCCTCAGTCTCCTCCAGGCTGGACAGACCAAGTGGCCTCAGCTGCTCCTCATTCCGCTTCCCCTCAAGGCCCTTCACCATCCTTGTGGCTCTGCTTTGGACACTTTCCAGCAGTTTAATGTCTGTCTCATATTGTGGCACCCAAAAACACCCCCAGCACTGGAGGTGAGGCCGCCCCAGCTCAGAGCAGAGCAGGACAATCCTCGCCCTTGCCTGGTGGATGATGCTGTGCCTGATACCCCCAGGACAGCTTGGCCCTCCTGGCTGCCAGGGCACTGCTGATTCATGTCCAATATGCCATTGACCAGGACCCCCAGGTTCCTTTCCAGGGCACTGCTTCCCAGCATTTCCTTCCCCAGCCTGCCTGTACATCCAGGGTTGCTCCATCCCAGGTGCAGAATCCAGCACATTCCCTTTTTGTACTTCATACAGTTGGTGACTGAGGTACTCAACAGCCTCTCACAATTTATTTTCATCAGCAAACATACTTGTTCTACCTCCAAGTCCCACGTCCAAGCTTATGGAGATGTTAAGAGACAACATGTGGAAGAGAATACTGAGCTCTATCACAGGAGAAAACCACAGGATCAAAGGATCTTAGGAGTGGTGATCATCAGCTGGGATGGGAGTTTCCCACCTACACGGCCCAGCTATCCCTTCCTACAGGTGGGTGTTGTGTATCAGCAGGGTGCTGGGGTTGTTCTTGTCCAGTTTCCCACTCTGCCCTCCGCACAGCTGGACCTCAGGTATCCTGAGCTGTTCAGCTGCTGGGTGGACAGAGGACACAAATCACAGCATCTCTTTCCTCCATAACCCCCAGGTTTTTTGCTCCTGTCCAACCTCATTCTGCTCATAAAGGCATTGCAGTTAGTATAATTTTGCAAGAACTCCCATGATATCAGGATGTAGTTCCAAACCGGTATTCCTTGAATTCCTTACATCTTTCCTTGCAGCACATGCAGGCAGTGCACAGGCTGCACTTGCCTTAGGACTGTAACTGCTTCTGCACGTGGTGCTGTGCTCACTCCCCTGCTGACACTTCTGCACCAAAGGTCCCCTCAAAATACTTCATACAGTGGCGGGGTGTGCAGGATGGCAGCTAATAGCCATTTTCACACAACTCTTTGAGAAATAGCTGCACCCAGGGCCAACTCAAAACACAGCTCTGCCTTTCAATGCATCTCTCTCTCTGCTGCTCACTCAGCTCTAATCATTAGGACCCGATCACTTTAGCAAAGATGAATTGATGGGATCTTTTTGCATCTGGTTGTTCATGAATCATTGTTCCTGTCACAATAACTATAATTACTGCTTTTCTCGACCTTTGGCTGATTGTCTTAGCAGTAGGGAAAAAAAAAACCAGCAGAAAAGAGAGGGTGCAAAATCAGACATCTTGGAAGTAAAAATAACCTCTCGCCTCTTGCTGTTAAAGTTGTTCCCTTTAGGTCAGAGCCCATATGCATGCACATGTGCACACATTATTTCCTGTACTTCACAGTGCCTGGGGTACCTGGGTAGCTTGTCTAGTTTTAAATTGGTCAAAGTAGATAAAGGGTGGCAGAAGGTTATTTTTAATCTGTTAATGTGTTATGGGAGACTGTTGCAGCAAGGAAGTGTAGAAGATGGGGGAAGGCAGAGGGAAAATGTGAAACAAGTTTGTTTGAACTAAGGGAGCACATGATGTGAGAATTTCAAAGCTCCTTGTACCTTTTACAGTACCAAATAAAAAGAACTTTCCCCACCCCCCACCACCTTTTTCTTATTCCCTGAGAGGACATGTCCTTATGTAAAACATGCGAGTCTTGGCTTGACTGAGTCTGTGGTAAAGGGATAAGGGACCACCTCACAACTGGACTTTTCCAGAAAGTTCCTGGCTGGTTACATAGCTCAGCATAACAAAAAGTGTCACCACTAATACACCTAGGAGCTATGGATTTTGCATCTCACTGTTAGCCTGCCTGACCCTGGGAGATGGTGGGACCTGACCAGACAGGCAATCAGAGGACATCTTCCTCCCTTAGCAGCTGTCAGGTCCCTGCTATTCCTGCTCTTTCCCCTTTGAAATATCAATTTATTCCTGCTTCTCATGCTTATTCTGTCTTTTTCTCCCTTTTTTCTTCACTTTATATAAAGAGAATTCTTAGCAATTTCAGACAGGTCCAGCTGTGGTTAATTTGTCATGGAGAAAATAATATCAAATGGAGCGGTGCTGAGGAAACAAACAGCCCAGTGCAAAGCCTGCCCCTAATTGATTGATGAAAAGAAAATTAGGGTTGCCTCCAGAAACAATTTCCATAGCAATGGGAATAGAAAGGAAGCTGTGCTGCAGATTGTGGGCGACCCACTGCAGCTCTTTGGCCTCTGAATTGCACCAGCAGCGAGGGGCCAGCCGGTGTGCCTGGGGCTCCCATCCGCAGCCAGTGTGGATGCACCAGGCTGGCGTGGGACCACGCTGCCACTGATGGACTCCCAGGGCAGGGCAGGGCAGGGCACAGCACAGGCTGTGTCCCTGGGAGGGACAAAAGAGACAGATGCCATGTTTTGTGGGCTTTTCTTTTCCCTGTGGATTTCTTTCAAGAAAAAAAATGTTCTGCCTCAGCTCGAGTACTGATTGCTACCATTTCAAATGGACTGACTTTCTTTTATTTTCTCTGTAACAAAGTCATCCAGGAGACTTCCCAGCAGGAGTTTTTCTCCTTCGGGAAAAGTTCTGCAGGTGCCCATCGCAATTGAGGCACAGCGGAAATTATTGGGGGCATGTTCTTCATTCTTGATGGTTAAGGTGGAGTGAGTTAAAATTGACTAATGATATGGGGAATGCCTTTTGTTTGCTTGATTGGAGATATCTTAAGGAAGGCCCCATTTCCGGGAAGGAAGTTTACTGCAGGAGTCTCAGGGTGGGGAAACACAGTTGCCCACATTGCCAACTGCTTTTGAAAGCCTTGGTCATGCAAGTTTTTGTGTGCCTTTTGTTTGTCAGGCAGGCCACAAAAAGCAAAATCAAGTTCCTGGCAGCTAAATCATGAACAAATGTTACTCTTAATTTGCTGTAGTACAAAATTAACAGTTTACAAATTTTAATAGACCTTAGAGAAAAACAGCTCAAAGAGGAAAAAAACCCACCCTAATCTTGGACTTGGAGCTTTAAAAAACAAATGAATCCATTTTCATAGTTGTCCATTGGGCACACCTTCCCGAAGTCCTACATTTACCAGAGCTTAATTCCTGCCCTGTAATGGCCCAATCCTGATGGAATTCAGCACCTAGACAGGAGGAGCCATCTCCCACAGCACAGGTGCCATCGCTGGCTTCACCTCCATGTTTCAGAGCCATGTCCTTTTCAAAGCCAGAATGCACACTGCTGCATTTGGCAATGTTTTGATTGCTGGTTATGACCATGACAGCATCAGAAGAAAAGAAAGACAAGGCTGATGTGATTTTTCTCTGTGCTGCCTTTGTCTGGCTCACCTTTTTTCAACAGCCATTCCTGAAGTAAATGGAAAGGCCATCACCAAACAGCCTCTCTCCTAATGAGTAGCCTCTTTGTTATTGTCATCAGTACCTGCAGTCTGGAGAACATGTAGAAGAAACTGGCAGAAAGGAAACAGCCTGAAGATAGAGAGAGAAACAAAGGTCTTTTCCAACCTAAATGACTACGATTCTATGACATGTAATGCACCAATTGACCTGAAGATGGATTTCTCTCAAAGCAACATGGAGTATTTTTATCTGCCTGCATTTATAGAAATAAATTTTATACTGCTGCTTTTTGGGCAGACAAAAATTAGCAGGCTCTGAGGAGCATCCATATTTCAGTAATTTGTTTAAAATTTAAAAAGTCAGTGTATCAAAGACATGACTTAAGGGACAAGTGGAGGAATAAGAAGTAAGTGGAAACAGACCAGTGCTGAGAATGAAGTTGGGCATTGGCAAAAATTCCTACTATTTTGCTAAATACCCTTTCAACAGCATCAGCTTTCTGGGGGAAACTGGAGTTTTCTATTGAAAAGCTACTGAAATAATGTTAGGTTTGGAGCATTTTCTGGTACTCGGCTTTCTAGTCTAGTAATTAAAATTTGCCACAGGGGGAGAACATCCTCTGTTGTTGTTGCTGTTGTCAATTTTTAGCAAGAAATCTTTCCTTCCCTACCTTCACTGGGGAATGAAAAGCTTGCACTTGATGCACAGCTAGAGCAAAAGACAAACAAGGAGAATGACAAAATTAGACAAGTCAAAGCATCATGATTTTTTTATCTACTCTTTGGTACTTTCTCTTCTTAGCTCCTTGTCACTTTTTTTCCTACTTTTCAGGGCTCGTCTTTTAGACTATCAGCTTTTTGCACAGGGATTGCTATTGCGTTTTCACACATGTTGTGATCTTGACTGGCAGAGGGTTAAAGGTTACAGCATATGCCAGTCACTGCAGAAAGACAGCTGGAAGGAAAGGTCACCTGGACAGCCCTTTGCTATAGTAAACAGTAGAAGAACCCAAACAACAAGATTGAAGTATTTCATGCAAAAAAATAAAACAAACAAAAATATCCAAAACAGAGTGATTAGAGCCCTTCTTCTGAAAGAGGCTTAGGCAAACAACCAGCTGAAAGCCATCACAACCAGAGCTCCTGCTGTTTGACCATTTGTCAGGCCACGGAAAGTGTTGTTGCTGAAGGCTGGTAGTTTTGCTACATGCTGTATTTAGCTCCAGCTTACACTCTTACATGCCATCAGCCCCAAGGGAAGCGTACACATTTGCTAGCTGTACTTGAGCAGTCCTCCTTAGCTTGAGCTCCAGCACTTGCTTTATGACCTGATAACGTCTGGGTCGGCAAGGCCCTGGTGCTTGTTCACGTGTGTTTGTAAGGTAGGCTTGATGCTCAGATGGAAGTGGCATTGTTGCTAGAGAAAACAGCCAAGACTAGTAGGGTAAGGACAGATCTGACACAACACTGCCAGCAAGAGACAGGAGCTGATACCACTGGGGTGGCATTTTAAATATACTCTTACATGGTTTATTTGCAAAGAACGAAGAATAATGCTCCAAGAGATGAAGAACTCCACCTGCTCTAGAGATGTAGCTATAGCAACCTCCACATGATTACATTGCTAATCTGCAGGTGTTGAAGAGGCATAGATAGATGCTGTTGAGTAATTCAGCTTCAAATAGATACTTTGATCTGCATAACAGCTTGCGTTCATGTCCCAAATATGGATCGTTTCCAGTTCTGCAATTCTTCCTTATAAAAGCAACATTCCTATCCTTTATTTTATGGGAGTCTTAAAACTTGCCACTGTTATCTAACAAGGTAATCAGCTCCTTTACTCTTGGATGGGGCAGGAGCAGGGGGAAAAGAAACCTTTTCACTGCCTAAAGTGCCAAAATTATTTGTTGCATGTTTTGTCCGGGTGACTCCTCAATGGGAACAAAACCAAACAGAAGAGAAAACTTGTTCTACTTTCCTGTATATGTGATGTACTGACAAGTCACTTGCATCTTCACATTAAAGACAGTCTATTCCACTGCACACTCTGGCAGCAGTACCAGATCAGGTCATGCTTCATTAGCAGCCACAACACTGTTAAGAACATCAAGCTAAAGTCTGTCCTGCTTTACTCTCCACAAGATGCCATTGAACTTGGTGGGTTGCCTGGGATGGAAGTCAAGGCAGAATATGGCTCACCATCAAACAGCTCCAAAGGAACCTGGACCTTTGATAAGCAAAATCTGCAATTCACTGATTCAATAAAAGAAAGGAATTAAAGAGCTCAAAGAGAAAAATGACCCTTCATTTTATTCCCCTCCAATCTGCTGGAGCACTCCTTTGAAAGGGTAGTTCAGCCACACACTCATCATTTCATGAAAGCTGATTAAGGACATTTGATGAGGCCTCTAAAGTCTATATCACATGCCCCTTTCCTTCTTTTCCTTTTTTTATTCTTTTGCCAACTGAACATCCCACAGCCCAGTTGCTCTCCTCACTTCCTGAAGCACCTACACTGCCCTGCTTCCTGCCCCCATTTCAGTTTTGGCTTGACAAGTTTCTGCACAACTACCTTACTTATTTACCTGAATGACTTTTCTGTGTTAAAGAACAACAAATTAAAATGGAAAAGCCATTTGAGATTTGCTGGTCGATGTTGAAAGCTTGCCTTTCTTATGAAGACCATGCATGTGACATGTGACAGTGAAGAGGACCACGGCACAAGACCCCACGGTTCTGTCCATGGGAGCCTGTCTCATCTCTTGCCCAGGATGCAGCTCTTGCAGAAAATGTTCTCTTGTTGATGAATTCAGACTTTCTTCATTCCTCCCCACAGCTCCCACTGCCTTTCTGCTGCCTTTACTCCTGCCTCACTGACCCCTTGTCCCTATCTCGGTGTCCTGCGTTTTGTTACAGCCGCAGCTCTCTTGCATCCTGCCCTGGCCCTCTGGGCTACCCCTGCCACTAGGAGCCACCAGGCTCCTCCACCTTCCACTCTGGAAGTCATTTCAGACTCTGTCCCTGGCTCCTGTGGCTTTTCCTTAGTGCTGCCTACCACTCTGTGACCCTGGCTGGGGGCGTTACTCACCCCTTGCTTGGCTGGGGGACAGCTGGAGGGGGGAATCACAGAATCTGTCTTGGATAAAGGGAAGCAGCACATTGGTTTTTGTTGTCCTGGTCCTGGGTCTTCTGCGTGCTCAAGCCTTTTGCACTGAACAGATTGGTCCTGCCTGGTTACCCCCCCAGTAACCACGCTTCCCACCTCAGGTGGCCAGGCTGAAATCACAAACTCCTCAGTACGGCCATGTTAATTATACACCTCTCTTATCACTCCTTATTAATTAAATTTTCCATTAATATTCTGCCTGATATTGATATCAAGTAAACTAGACTATATTTATCTGCATGGTTTCATTTATATCTGAATTTTTACACAGTATTGATGCTGAACTATGAGAATGTCCCCATTATTCAAAATATTAATATGCATATTAAGAATTTACATACACAAGCTAAAAATATCTTGCACTGACTCATGTGGGCCATTTTTGTGGACTTTACAACTTAAAAAATGGGTTAACCCTAGTGAAAATTGTTCAATATCTTTCTTAATTAGTAATGTGTCAGAAAATGCATTATTCCAAATAGCAGAAATAATTGTTGAACAGTCTGGGGGTTTTCTTCGTTGTTATTAATGGCTGGGCTGTCTTTAGCTAGTAATGAGTCTATGCCATTGATAGTTTTTCTGCTAATATTTATATATTTTCAAGAAAATCCTTCTCTTTTAACAAAGTCTGACCAGCCATGATGTTTTTTCTGATGCCTTTAGTATCCTTTATCAATTTTCTACACCTCATAAACTCTTATTTATATGGATTTTTATTACCTCCCCCTTTTTGCCATATGTTGCATATTGCTTTTTAATTCATTATTCCTGCCTTCCTTCTTCCACTGAAAGAGAATGTGCTTTTCACCAATATTATTCAGCTCCTTTACTGTGAAGTAATGGCTTTTTGGCCATTTAATATGTGCTCCTGCCTAACAATTTTTTACACTCAGTTTCACTTGCAACTTTTCTCCAGTTTGGAAAACTAGTCTTTAACTATTGAATGTGTGTGGCACTTGCCACAGCTCGTCAGGGCAGTGATGGCAGCTGTCCCTAGGCAGCCTGTTCCTCCTGTTTCAGCAGGAACTTTTCCTTGCTGAAGGAGGACACCAATCTGCACCAGGACTGGGGCTGCAAAGGGTCTCTTCTCTCTGAAGGACACTGTTCTGGTTTCCTAGGTGTGTGCAGTTTATGAAGCCATTCCCTGACACAGAGCAGGTTTGCCATCCCTGATGTGCCGTGCCCGCCATCCCCAAACCAGCAATGGTGGGGAATGTGTCACCTTCCCCCTCACAGCCCATGCCCTGCCCGGGCAGGTTGTACCCAGCATCATACAGAGCCTCCCAGGTGGTTTCAGCAGGCCACTTATACTGGATTTCTTCCCATCAGGGATTAATTTAATTTTCTCCTGCTTGTTTCCCAAACTCCTCTTAGTTGTCTATAAATTCATGGAAAACAAGGACTCTGATGACACAGAAGATGAAAAGGTCCTCTGGTCGAATAGAAACCCTTGACCCACAGAAATTCATGGGAATGGGAAGCTTGGAGAGAGAAAGAGGCTGGCTCAGAGGTCAGGACAGGGTTGAACTGAACTCTCCTTTTTAATCCTCCACCTTGACTGCAAGACTTATCCTTTCTCCAGAATTGCTTTTGAGCTGTATTGCTCCCAGATGTGCAGAAGTGTTTTTAGTGAGCCCAAATAGCCTCTCAGTTATCTAGCTGAGAGGGAAATATCATATATTGCTGTAGGAAAATCTTAACTTTTTTCTCCATATGTGCATGCTAGTCCATAGCAGAAATAGTTCCATCTACTAAAACATTATTTTGGGAATGAAAATCAGCACTTTTTCTTGTTTGAATGTGCTATTTTTCACTTTGCTTGGCACTTCAAGTGCAAGGTCATGTGGCAAATCATTACACAAGCAATGTTTATCTCTGTTTGAAGAAGTCTGTCAAGAATTGATTTGGAAAAGGTTTGGGTAGTGCCTTTTTTTTTTACTTGTCAACAGTTCCATTATTCAAAGCCTATTTATTCAAAATCATTTGTTCTACAGGTATTTTCATTTTAATTGTAGAAAGAAGCCTTGGGATGGGGGGAAAAGAAAAATGCCAATGCTTTTGAAGCAGGAATAGTAGTTTTTAAAATTGTAATGCTAAATTGTGTCACATCCACACCCATGGATTCTATCAGAAATTTGTTTAGAAATCCCCTGGGGATCACTCGGGCAAGCCTCGGTGTTAAAGCTGGGACAGCATCAACCCAGGTCAGTCCAGTCTGTGCACTCACTCACACCACAAACACACACACACACACATCTCTGTCTCTGTGTGCATGCACATACACACCAAATGACAACTTTTATTGGCCTTCACTATTTTTAGTAGTCTTTAAAGCCTCACGCAGGTTGCTGTATCTTAGAAATACAGCTCTTAACACCAGCTGGTTTGAGTCTGCTAAGTGTTTTATCTAGCAGATTAGATTACACACCCCAGGGAAGAGAGTGACTTAACCACATTGTGCAGCAGGTAAAGTGCTTTGGGGTCTGTGTTGTGTCATTAAGACCAATATGAGGAAGCAGCAAGACTTATCTTAATCTTGCTCATTGCCTCAATTAACAGAGTCCCCACAGTGTCCTCCTCGATATCTAATCCCTGCAGTTTCTTGTTCTGTATTTTGCTCTGACAATGTTATCAGATCATTGCTAAGGGTATAAAAGTACATATTAAGTAAGTGAGAATGTGATAGTTATTTAGAGAAGCCACACGCTTAATTAGCATGGAAATCAAGCAATGGACTATTAGGACTTTCGTGTAAGGCAAGAAATGTACTAGATACAGGCCCTAAAAATAAAAATTAAAAAATAAATAAAAGCAAGGGCAAATGTACAGGAAAGAAGGGTAATTATAAGCAGAATTCAAAAGTTATGCCATTCACAACAACCTGTCTACTCCTGGCAAACACTTTCATCATTTGGAAATTACTCACACAGCAACATAAGCAAGCAGGAAAAAAAAGGGGGGTTGTCCTCCCACATCTCACACATCCAAGATGTAGTGAAATTATCTTTTACACTCATGGGACTTTTCCTTATTCCTGAGGGCAACCTCTACTCCCAGAGCAGCCCTGAGTGCATTCCTCAGTCAAACAAAGACAAATAAACATGAAGATTCAGATCTAGGGAACTTGATGGAATGATAATCTATATCTTTCCAGACAATTCTGCAAGTGATGCCTAGCATAAAGATTGCTGTGTTAAGGGAAAAAAAAAAACAACAACCACCCCAGCTGAAAATAAAAGTCAGTTTGGGCGGCTGACAACCTTGAACTGGCAATGAGTGCTGCTACCAGAAGCAATCCCCTGGCTGAAATTGCTTTCTGCTCTCTGATGTGCCATCTGATGCTCTGGATGGCTTTCAGCCGGTGTCCCAGGGCCAGGATGCTGCAGTGAGTGAGCACGAGCATCACAGCAAGAGCACCTGCAGGCCCTGCCCTGGGGCAGCAGGGAGGCAGGCAGCACTCCTTCTCCCTGACGACACCCTGCATTGAAACATCATCTTGAGGATTATGTCCCCATCAGCACAAACTCTCTTTCCTCTGAAGGCTCAAAATGAGAGCATCCAGTTATGAGACTTTCCTTATTTTTCATTTTTTCCCCATGCCACCTTACCCACAGCGTGCAATATATGGGATCATGTTTTGGGGAAGAATGGTGGAGAGCGAAATGTTCATCTCAAACCCTGCATATTTAATCAAGTCAATCCCTAAATATTTTATCTGGATCAATCTTTTATATCAGTTCATCACTCACTGGCTCGCTGGGCAGCTGCCATGAAAGAGCACAGCAGAGGGTCTGATGGTGAACAACTGCTGCGAAGACTTTTTCCTCCCTTCTTTCCTCTGCCAAAATTTTAAGCAATGTACACCTACTTCTGAGCCAGGAAACCCACTCTGTCTTTTGTATTGCCTTTCCAAACTGAATACCTGACTGTATGTTACAGTGAGATGCCAGGGCAGCAACAAAAAGAAATATTTCTGGAAGAGCAACAGATCTCTACCAGTGTAAGAATATCCCATCCTTGCTGCTTGCAATGCAAACAACACCTCATTTGCATTTCTGTAGTTTAAATGTAAATGGTCTAAGATAAGTCATTGTCAGACTCTTGTAAATATTGATGACTGCTCCGGGACCTGGTTTGTAACCATTTCTTTCTCTTCTGTCACAATCTGAGGGCGACGTATTAACAGAGATGTAGATGGAGCTTCTGGGAGGGAAAAGAATAGCTTTGCTTAGTGGGTGACAGCAAAAGAAAAGAAGGAAGTAAGGAGGAAAATTTCCAGATGAATAATGAATTGAGCCAGGTTGGAGACTGGTGAATCTTTATTAGAAATCTGACATATCATCGGCCTCTCGCCTTTGTGCTCGCTGCACTCGAGGGGATGCTCAGCACCAGCCGCACGTCCCTGTGTTCCCCACCTCTTGGTGACTGTAATGCCAGTGAGGGAGCCTGTTGTGAGACCAGGTGAGATGCAGCCACCCAGGCTGAGGACAACACTACTGCTTCTCTCAGACAGATGAAAGGACAGAGAATGTGCCAGCAAAAATGAAGGGAAAAGGTGACTCAGTGGCCACCCCACCTCCCTCCTGAGATTATCAGCAGATCTGGTGAATTGTATTCAGCTTGTCTATTGTGAATAGGTCCTGACACTTCTTCTTGCTGCTTTTATTTTTTTTCCTAATGACAGTTTCAATACTTCTATCTGAGATGTCTTGGTGAAGTGCCTGAAGTTACGAAGGAGGGAGAGAGAACATCAATCTGCATCTGCTCTCTCCTGCAGAGAGTTGTCATCAGTCATTTTGTCTGGACTAGCAGGTGAGGGACAGTATGACCCAAGAGCAGCCTCGGAACAAGGAGACAGGTGAGGTTCTCCCAGACTGTGCAATGAGAAGGTCATGTCCTTGGGCCTCAGTTTCTCCAACTCTAAAATGAGAAAAACACTTATTGTTCCAATTTATTTCATGTCTTAGAGGAAAAGTACTCACTAAGTGCTACGGTTTATTATTCTAATGTGACTGTAAAATCATGATGTCTTTATTGCAAAATGATCTTTAAAACATGAAGCATTAGGATGGTGACGGAAATCATTACTATCAAATTGTTCTGCTTTTGCCCTGTCACATTGATACTTCAAAGTAAAATTGTCCTGTGGGCGTTTGTAGGATTTTATGAGGACAACTTGTCTTTTCAAACCTTATTCAGGAGGGCAAAAAAGCCTCCAGATGTTTTCTTAATGAAAAAGGGCTAGGGTTTCTGCCTGCCTAATTCTGAAGCTGTCCTTTAATACTTAAATTCCAAACCCACTAACAATCGATGTGATGAACAATCAACAGAATGAAAATGAATCTCCAATTGTTCAGAAGTGGTGCAGGCAAAAGTCCCCACACCTTGTTCCCACCCAAGGCTGTTGTGCTCACTGAGACACTGATGGGGGGAATGCCATGGTGCCCCATCCCTTCCTCTGCCTGCAGAAGGGGAGTGAAGGTGTGAGTGTCTGCTGGCAGGGGCCGCGTTCCTCTGCTGCTTTGGGGTGCTGACACCTAGCACAGGGAAGCCACATCCATGCCACAGCTCTCTTGGGTACAACCACAGCAGAAATACAGTACAAACGATATGGCACCATGCACTGTGCAGATGCTGGCCTTGTAAAGTGTCTGGTTCTCCAGAACTGCCTTTTCTTCTCTGTTCCACAGGCTTTATGAACACCAGGTTAACAAGGGTCCTGTCCCTCCATCCTCTTTCAGACTGGGCTGCATTACAAAATCATGTTTCCTCTTCTGACAGAAAGTCCAAAGGTGTTTCAGCAGTCTCGGTGAGTGCACTCTGTTTTGTGGGGACACACCAGGACCAGTCTTCCTCCATCAACAGTTCACTGGAGCAACTTTCTCACTCTCCTTTAGCTTGTCACTGCCAGATCTTTCATGTCCTTGCATACACATTTTGTGGATCATGAACATGTTTGTGGATGTCTTTGGTTGTCCTGTTTTAACCCAATCCACAAGTACCAGGAGAGAAGCTTCCTTCACCTTTTTTTTTCCAGCCTAGCTATTTAGCAAAAACTGCTACTGGCAAATGTGTTTATTTGCTTTTCACTCCCTCTTTTTTCCCCTGCCAGTTCTCCCAAAGGACCTTAGGATTTGCTAGGCAGTTTCCAAACAATTTTGATCAAACGAAAGCGGCTTCAAATGCTACAAATACAACAATGAATTAAATATGTCTGGAGTTGTTTCACTGGCACAGAACAGTTCTTTCTTGCCCATGTGATTCAACAACTTTTTCCCAACACTGTGTATTTGGAATGGTCCTGGGCTTGACTCTTGTATTGTGTCCAGGAATTGCTAGATGAGTGCTGGTCAGCACAGGCCAAAATGGGTTAAGGGTGCCACCACCACCTTGTGCATCTTGTGCTTGTGTATACATGACAGTGTGTCCATATCCACATCTTGTTTTCTCAGATGGATGTATCCAATGGATATGCCTGAAAATCGAACAGAGATGAAAGCCAGACAGCAGAGAGCCAGGAACCTACACAAAGTCATATCCTGACATTGCAGATCCTGGACACAGGACATAGCCTCACAAAAAACTTGATTTCATCAGCTCAGGAAGGAGTTGGTAGTGATTGTGAAGGGGGATGCTCCAGGTCTGTGTGGCTGGCTTGACCCAGAGCCATTTGCTTGAACAGCACTGCCCACGACTGCTTCAGAAAATGTGTGGGAAAGTGCCATTGCCAGGCCCTCCATCAAAAGTTTAACAAGGTCACTGGTTTTAGTCCTGGGCAAAGGAGCCACCTCACCATCCCCTCTATCACCTGTCCTGGGACCTAGCCCTAGATGATGTGGTAGAAGTCACAGAATGTGCTTTTCAGAAGCAATGATGCAGCTGGTCTTGATTTAAAAAGAAAGAGCCTCTAAAGGGCTGTAACCCCACCACCACCCAGAGTAGGAAGTGCCTGTGGTCCCCAAAAAGTGCAGCCCAAAAGAACTACACAAAGCTGGCAGAGGGATCCAGTTTTGAAGTGTCTGAACTATAGAGGACATCCCATACGCAAAGCAGGGAGCCAGGCAAGTCACCAGGTACAGGGCAGGAAGAGTATAGAATACTTCTGCCTTTAACTCTTCCTCAGGATTCCACAAGTTTATGTCTGGCTCTACAATCAGATTTTCGAAGTCCACATGAACAATTTCAGGTTTTGAGAAGTTGCTTTCTGCAGTGTTTCAGGGAACCACTCCCACCACTGTCCCGTTTTGCATCGGTCTATGATACACAGCAACATTTCCAAACTTAATGTCACAAGTGAAGTCCAGTGAAGGAAAGACCCATACTATGGCTCTGAAGCAGCTATTGAGTATGACTAGTTTTATGGCAAACAAGTCCATTAGCATTTAAATTGATTCTTAAATATTTTCGTAGAAATTCACAGCAATATAAGCCTTAAATCCAGGACTGGTAATATTGTGATTTTTATGTCTAATTTTAGATTAAGTTTTCAGTCCAATAGATTGTAATTATAAGGCCATGAAATTTCAGGGACCTGCTTTAAAATGCTTTGTGTTTTGCCTTTCATGAGTAAAAGAAAAAAAGAAAAAAAGAAAAAAAAAAGGAAGTAAGCATTATCCCACATCCCTGTGCAAAACTGTTGCCAAATCCTGATAATCTTGGACATAACTCATACAGTCTACTTACAAATCAAAAGCCTAGACTGAAGATGTCTTATAATCTGTGTAAAGGACACAAAATAGAAATCCCTAGCACCTGGACAATCCTGTAAATTGAATGGCACAGATGTCTGTCAGTGAATACCTATATTCATAGAATCATAGGATCATTAGGGTTGGAAATGACCTCCAAGATCATCGCGTCCAACATGTGGCTGAACACCACCGTATCAATTAAACGACATTGTTCCAAACCTGGTATAAAATGCAGGTGAAAAAGCTTGAATGGCCTCCATCCAGCCTCTGAACACATCCAATAGGGCTCAGCCATCGTGATGCTCTCTCTTTGGCAGCACCTGCTCCACCAGTGCCTGTGTCTGGGGGGAAGCCGAAGATCGCAGGAGCTAAGTCACACTCAAAATATGCTGATATTGATGCTGCGTGGGCATAAGCAATAGCCTTTGCCTCTCTCAGCTGTGTACTTCAGGCCATTAGCTGCTCTGATAAATTTCTCCACCCACTCTGGAAGCATTAAGAAAATGTTTCATATGGGTACAAAAATGCAAAACTTTGTAAGCCAAACCTGTATGGCTTTTCAGTGACCTTTGTGATGGGGAGTATGTTTTCGGTACACTTATTTGATCCTGGTAGTTAATGTCACCCCACGTAAACCCTTAAGAGTTTTGTGATTTTGAGCAGTAGGATTTCTCCAGATGTGGTTTCCATGGCTGAGAACTCTGCTGCCACTTAGGTTGGTCAGGACTGAAATGTGAGAATCTTCAGAGACCAACAAGTTAACAAAAGGACACTTAGCAATATTGCTCCTCTGCTTGACTCTGTATTTAATTAGCTTGAGGAAGATATAAAGGCTGCTTTTTCAGGTGTGAGTTGCTACAAGACCCTGGGGGAAAAGAAAGAAACTGCTTAAGGGAAGGAAGCACTTGTGCTATTACAGCCACAGAAGGCTGACTTCACTCAGTCCTGCACTGTTGACAAATGCTGATATGTCATACATGAAGCACCCCTTCTCAGGCTTCTTTGGGAGCTCTAACGTGGAAACAATTTTAGGTGATGAAGTACCACAACACTGACAATCCCACATCTTCAGTATTGCATTAAAAATAAAAAAAAAAAAAAAAAAAAAAAGCTTGAAAAATATTCTGGTTGAGTATTACTGAAGTCATCTGGTTTTGGTGTGAAAAAGTTGAAGTCAAGCTCTATGCGTTTCTTATCCATGTTACAAGCATTGCTGCAGGGAATGTAAGGGTAGAGAGAAATGACTGTCACCAAATTTTATTTTGCTGAGCTAAATCTTCAATACAAAGGGTGTGTTTCTCTTCACCAATAAAAGTTTGACTATGAACTGAATGTCAGCAGCTCAGCAGAGTGCATTTCACTAAGTGCTAAATTCGCAACCTTGCCAAGGACAGGTATCTGTTGATTAAAACATCAGGCTACTTACACTTTGTTTGATACTGTATCATGGGGACACTGCACAGCAGATACAAGCGCATTTCCCCTCACACACTTCCTCTACAAAACACACTGAACTTGTAAAAATCGCAGTTAAACATCTCAGAAAGTTATGTGAAGAAACAAGGTTAAGTCAAAAACTTACAATCAAGTCATCTTGATGTGATTTAAACTCAAGGTTACACCCAGGTGTTCCAGGCCACTCAATGCAATCCGTGACTCTGAACTTTTGAAAAGGAGCTGATCCAAACGGGTCTGTGAACCTTGCAACTTGGACTATCTATACAGTTTATTATAAAATATAATTCATTTATTTCCATGAACCTAATCCAAACTCCAGTACAGTCAACAGAAGCCTCACCACTGACTTCAAAACCAAAACCTATCACATTATCCAGAAAGAAAGAAAGAAAGAAAGAAAGACAAACAAAACAAAACAAAACAAATCAAACGCATGATGGATTGTTCTGTCTCCACAGAGCACAAAGTGGCTTCAGTTTTAATGCTAACACTTCAACTTTAACTCCCAAACCTCTCTGTTTTGTGCCCGTTGTGGAATGTCATATTTATTAAGCCATTTTTCATAGGTGTGCCAGGGCAATAATGTAAAAAACCACCACGTTTAGGTTTATGTAAAACTGACACCACAATTCTGGTTCTATGCTCAGAGCTTCTTGCATACCAATGCAGGGACCCAGAGAAGCATTCCCTGCGTGGTTTTAACCAGGGTCAGATTAGGCCCTTCACTTTGAGAAGTCCTTTGTCAAATAGTTCCTAAAATCAGGCAGCTGAGGTCTTTCAGTGCTAACTTTTCCCTCATCCAGAGATGTTTGACACTGGTTGAACAATGCTTCCTTCTCTCACAGCCCCTGAGAGGGATGGGAAACAATTAAATGTATCAGAAGGAAAATTAGTAGAGGTGCTTGCACACCCCGAACTAAGATGAAGCTGTCCCCTTCCTAAATGTATCCAGAGTGACTTGAGTATAAAAGAGCTGCTAATATCTACCTAAATGATCTTCTAATATCTCTTTCTTTCAGTGACTACATCCTTTTATATCTTATATAGCTGGTGAACCAAACACATAAACCTTTTCTCCTGATAGCCCATTAGGTATGCTTTTGAGGTACAACCTCAGTAATTACTTCCTTCCAATGTAATTGTATTTTAATTACACATTTAAGGCCAAATTCTTTCCTCATCTATCCCAACTAAAACTCTCTGAAACCTTATTAATTTTAATTAAGTTGGAGTTGATGCAAAATTTCTAAGTGCTCAATTTTGCATTAAAAGTTTCAAATTCATTTAAACATGGATTTAATTTCCACAAGCACTTCAATTGGAAATGTTCTCCTGCGTTTAGTCTTTCAGAGCAATAACATGAAATATATGAAACATAATGTCTTTTCCAACAGATGATATTAGGACATAGCTCACCTTTAAATACCTCCTCATTTGCTGCAGCTACCTGAGGGATATTTGCTACAGACTCTAACAGGACTTCTTTCTTATTAACATGAGTAGCAGTGCTACTCCAGAGGGATGAACTGCAGCTGGAGATAAACCGTCCCTTTCTGAGAGGTGGGACAGAGTTTATGTCATCAGCCAGTGCAGTAGACACAGAAAGACAGCCTGGGAATGAGGCAGACAAACTGCCAGATGGGACTTGGGTCACTGAGAGCTCAAAAAGCTGGTTTGAAGTGTTTGTGCAACCAGGGAATTGATACATGGAGCTGGCCATGAAAGAGTGAGAAAACATGGAAGTAAAACTTTTCACTGTCTCACTGAACAAAAAAGGACAATAAGTGACTTGAGAGAGTCACTTATTATTTTCAAAATAATACTTGGAACAATTGAACCATCAAGAAAGTTATTTGAAGACTTGACCTGGACAGAATAAGACTGTAGAGGGACTCAGTAATTGTGCTCAAAACCGAAAATAAAAATATGAGGCAATTGAGCCTTATGCTTCAGATGTAAGATGTCTGACACTACACTTATCTTTGGAGACATTATGGAGCCCCTAATTAAAAACAAGAGCTGCTTGTGGGATTCCAGAGTGCAAGTGAAATTATTGAGAGAAATGGATCCAGCCCTGGAGAGCTCAGCCAGCATCACAAAGAGGTCACTGCTGAGCTCTCAGACAAGTATAACACATGTCACTGGGCCTCCAAAGCTCTCAGGTGAGGAGAGGTTAGTGCCCAGCAGCGTCTCTGGAATACAGCAAGCTGGAAATGCTGCACAGAGTGCCACACAAAAGGGCTATTTGCAAACCCTCTATAGCCCAGAAGGGAGGCTCTGGCAACCACTATAGCCTGCTGTCCTCAGTGAGCACTGCGGGATGTGCCTGTGCTGACTCCCAGCATTTCTCTCAAGCAGCCACCCAGTAGCACCAGCAAAGGTCTGACATTCTTTACACAACATACGCTGAACATGTGGGAGACAGGCTTGCCTGAGCAGAGCCATGGAGCATATCCTCTGGCCAAGCATGACTGCCCACAGCAAGCACTGTCAGACAGGGAAATCAGTGAACTGGCAGGCAGATAGCCCAGCCAAATTCCTGGGGGGAGGGCGGGCGGCGGGGGGGGGATCAATCAGCGTGGACAGGTCTGTTTGCTTTCAATAACAGGAACGTGTACAGCCACCCCAGCTCATTGCCCCAGCTCCATAGAGACCAGCTTCCTCAGAGCAGCTTCCTAGGCTTTTGGGAGCCCTAAGTGCAAAGGGGATGAGGTTGCAGGCTTTGATGTGGTGAAAAGTGATTTGAGTCTGAATAATGGAAGAAAAGTCTGCCTAAGAGAAATTCCTGGGAGAGAAGTTAAAAAAAAGCAGGAGACAAGAGCTGGATGTGAGTAAGACAGAAGACATTACAGTCATGTTGGACATGATGTGCTGCATAAAATAGTGTGTGACAACAGGTCAGAAGCTTGGTGTGAGTTTCAGGGCTAGATCTGTAATTGCCAATTGTGCACAAAGTCCCATGACACAGAGGAAAGCAGAGTCATACGGATGTCTGTCTGACCCTTCTGTACCCTCTCCACTTTCAGTTCAAATGCAGAGAGGATGTGACACTCCCAGGCCCAGAGGGTCAGGGCAGCCTCTTACCAGCCTCTGCACCAGCTTCACATGAATCCTCAATGTCAAAATCACTAAGATTGTCATTTCGAAAGCATTATAGACAGATGCAGGGCACAGGAAGCCTGAGAGATTAGAGATTGAAGTCGGAGAAACCTCTGGAGGTGTTTGTTGTGCATGATGTCATTTGTTGTTATAACCCATGGCATCGGCCAGATGTTACAAGCCCTGCAGTGTGAAAGACCCCCAGCACCTGATGCCACCCTCAAGTCCAGGAGGAGGTTACAAAGGCATTCAGCTTGTGAGCTCTTGAACAGACAGGAGACAGCTAGTCGAGACCTCCTATCTCAGACTGTACAACACTTCCCACACCAGATCACCACAGCCTCAAAAATTGTCTCTTTTCCTCGGGAAGGGGCAGCCAGTTGCAGTCACACCAGGAGAGAACAGCACCAGATGCTACTGGCAGGGCAAAGCCAAAACTGAAAGATCTCCCAACATGAAACAGCAGAGCGGCAGATGAGTCAGGAGAGAACTGGAGGTCAAAACAGTGCAGGGTGACCCAGGGGCTCTCCGGACTTTGCGGCTTGTGAACAATTAAATAGGTATATTTAATCATTGCTTGTTTCACGTAAATGTTTGCTGTTAGTGTGTGTTGTTTGTGCGATGAAGGTATAAAGAAAGGTAGGATGCTCTGGCACAAGACAACTGGACCTATCCTTGTTACACATCTTACCTACTGACACTGGTGAAAGCTGGTCCCTGGTAGGCACTCTGCCTGATGGCTGAGAAGAGTAGCTACAGCATCATCCGCAGCTGTAATGTCTCTGAAAAAAGCTGTTTTCCAATGAGGAGCTTGTTTCATTTTTACAGGCAACAAAGGGCTTTTTGGCTCTTGCTCAGCATGTGTTACCTGACATGCCAGGCATTCCCAGCAGCCATGAGGAGAGTCAGGCAGTGAGGAACTGCTCTGTGTTCTGTGCTGAACTTGCTTTCTCGTTTTTCCAAGTCTTGGCAGACAGGTAAATTTTTTAAAGGTACTTGTTTCTAAATACAACACGTAACTCGTTTTGCTGCAGTCTATCCATCTAGTGTTCTGCGCTTGTGGGTACAAAGTTACCAGTACCAGTTAACATGACTGAGAATTTAAAAGGAAATATGTGTTTTTCTATCAGAGACAGAATGGTTGAAGTTAAAAGATTTCAAGGTATCCTGCAGTTTTGAAGTGCACTGTTCCTTGCCTGCTTAAATAAAAGGAAGTGGAACTAAATGATACATTTCTGCATAATTGAAAATGCACAAACACAGGGAGAGAGACGAAAAGAGAGAAAGCTAACTGGTAGCAGTTTCCCAAGCAAGTTACTTGATCGTGGCCAACAGGACCTGCAGTTTCAGGCCATTTAGGCACTCTGGAAAATTTGCTCTGGATATGAAACACATTTACTCAGCGCCCGTCAATTCTGAGCTGCAGCCAGCCCTGGGGAAAGAGAGGTCTCTCGGTAGCTGCAGCCAGCACTCTGGGCAGCTTCCAGTCCTTCTCTCCTGCCAACAGTAAATAAAAGCATAATGAAATAAGAACAGCTAATGCTAACGCCCTAGAGCTGATGTTGGAACGAGGAGCGTGAGACCGGAGAATCGCAAGCAGCCTCTCCTCTCTACTGCAAAGCACTTGCGGCCCAGACACATCCCGAGCCAGGCTGATTCTCTGTGTATTCAGTAGCTCTGAGAGGGTTCTCTCTTCCCTTAAATCATTCAGCCTTCTCTCAGACTGCACTACAGATCGATGTTTCCTACACAGGCAGCCAGACCAAGGAAAAAGAGAATCAATATTCACTTTGGTAATGGCCTCTCCAGTCCTCAGCCATTCCCTTATGTGTCCTTGTGTTAACAACTCCATGTAAGGGATAGGAATGAGATCAGCAGCTGCCAGCAGGGCCCTGTGCCACAGAAATTTCCAAATAATATTCTTCCTCTGTCTCTTAGGGACACACAATGCAGCTGACACTCCTCCCCTTTTATTACACCTTTTTCTGTGCATACAATTCATCTGGCGAATACATATGGAAGAAATGAAAGAAAAAAATTAAAATTAAAATCTTACAAATGAGTTCCAAAAACTAAATCAATGTGAAAACTGGTTTGCTGAAGTTTTTTTCCACGCACACAATGTCTGTTACTATTTAGTAATATGCAGAAATTACAGATGTGACTTAAGCCTTCTAAGACTCATGTTGGTTTTTCCTTCTGCAAAATTAAAGTCTCTGTGGAGGAAGCATGGCATGAAAGAACAAAGAATTGTGATGACAAGATGGTCAGTATTATTGACATTTTTCCTTCCATATTTTAATTTGACAGAACTAGGTAAACACCTTTCCTCAAAGAATGAATCCAAATTGAATTCAGTTGAGTTACTCAGTGAAAGAATGAATTATTTTCTTAATTTCCCTTAGGAAAGAAAGGTTTCTACATTACTCGTACATGCCATCAAATTAAAATGGTGTGAAGAAGTACAAGTCACTCAGCAATGAAATGTTGTGGAGTAAATGGGAGGCAAACGTTAAAAATCCTCCTCTGAGCAGCCAAGAAGAAAATTTTTTCACAATACATGTAGGTGACATAATCTTGGGACAGCCTTTCCGTAGGTGTGGGCCTTCTTTGCATGGTCCCCAGGAGAAATCTGCACATCGTTTGTCAAAACGGTTGTAGATTTATGTCTTTGTTTTCTTAGAAATATGAATCTTTGTCTATTCATTGATTTTCAGTTTAAAATTAAACTTTACAATCATGTCGTACATCAGTCCTTATAGGCTTGCCACAGACTTTCAAGCTCTTTTCTTAAGTTCCTATTTTCTAGCTGAATCGAAGCATGTCTTCTGCGATTAAAAGAAAAAGAAAACAACAAAAATCAAGCATTGATTTAAACACATCAGGTGTTAGAAAACTGTCAGACAGAATCCGATTCCTGGTCTGAGTTGTCTCATGGTTTTCCTTGTGTGGTTCATTGGTCCCTGGGCATCTGTGAACTCCTTCTAATGCAATAATGAAATGTGATTGAGGAAATGAAGTTCTGGTCTCTACATAGCAATTGACCTCTGTAAAATATCCTTGAAAACTTATATTTCCATTGAAAGAAGTTGGAGAATCTATAAATTTTAAAAATTACTTACCTAGTATCTAAAAGTGCCAGGACTAGACCCTTCAGAGAATGATGCAAGCAGTTTCACATTCTACAGTTATAAGGTAATATGTCAGAAGGGGATATTGTTCCTATCCCAGCCTTTCATGAAGCTTGTTTATGCCTTGAAGCACAAGTTTATTTCATTTACTTTTTGAGACAGCTTTTATTCTGTGCTGTAAATCAGGATGCTTATTGGAAAACGCTAGATTAGCGGTCAGTTTTCTAAACCCCAGCACTGACGGTATCTGACATCATTTTCTTCAGCACTATCCTTCAAAAAACTACTAATTCCAGCCCATAGTCATGTGTAAGCTGAAAACATTACATAAACACATTGTTTCATAGGTACAGCAAAGTTACTGTATGTCAAAAGAAGTCAATATTTGCCCAATTTTCATACTGATATCCCAGCCTTACCTGGTGAGTCAAAGATGGGGTATGTCCTGCTGGAAACTGCCTCCACAGGCACTGGGGAGAAGAGGGTGAGCTGTGACACAGTTTCAAATCCACCTTGGTGAAATCAGACATCTGTGTGGAGGTCTCAACAACTTCCCTTCTCCTCCTTTGTCTGAGGTCCAGTCACTTTTGGTTTTGATGTTTGTACTGGCATGGTCCACTGCTGGGTGGGGGACACCTCATCCTCCTCATGTCCTTAGTCCTGATGACATTATTAGGCATGCTGGTGAGGCCCAGGCCCAGCTTTTGGGAGGGAAACAAAAATTAGAAGTAAAATAGATTTTGAAGTAGGAAGCACTTTTCCCATGCTGAAGAGTCACAACAGCTCCAAAACGAGAAGGCATATTTTTAGTGATTAGCTGCAGTTTAATCCTAAAAATGCTTTAGGCTTTGTAATAAGTCAAACACAATATCCTCTCCTCCATGGAGAAGTGAGACGTGGGGTTTCAGAGTGGGAGAACAAAAGGATTACAAATGAGGTATTTGCAATAATTCCTCCACAGTGGCTATGCACGCTACATAATATTTCCCCCTAAACCAGAAATCTGCCTTGAATAAAAGGAAGAAAATGACATTAGGAGAAAGAAGTCATATCTACAAACTGCATGTAAATCAGAAGTTCATTAGGGGAGTATGGAGAGAAGCTTTTGGAATGTAATTTTGCTACCAACCAGTTTTCACAAGAGTGAAGTAAGGCTTTCAAAAGCATCATTGTTCTAAGTAATTCAAATTACCTACTCTACCTGATACTATCTCTTCCCACAGAGATTACAAAGCACTTAAATTTTTACCCACTTTGTTACAGAAATCCCTGAGGAAGATTTCAATCCATTTGCAAGTACCACTGTGAGAAGAAAAGATACCAGAAGTTTTCAAAATGACCTCCAGCACATCTAGAGTTAAAAGCTACTTACAAGTATTGTCTCTGTATCATAAAGTTCTTTGTTCAGAAATTTACCACTGGGTCACATAAAAAAAACCCACTCTGGACCAAAACTCAGTCTACAAGAGTTGAGCTAAGAAACAATAATTCCTGGTGCTCTGTCTTCTTCTTTTTTCTAGCACTAAAATATAAAAGATTCTGTGTTCTACGTTTCCAAGCATGAGTGTATTCCTACAATTCAGAATATTACTTTAATTTTAAAATGAAAATGAGTGGGCTTATAGATGAGATTGCTGACAATATTTGAAGTGCTGTGGCCATAGATGGCTCAGCTGTCATGCAGAGGCATACACCCTCTCCTAGGACATCTCCTGTTTTGTAGCAGTCCAAAGCCTTGCTTTTATTTAGGCTAACGCACCTCTGGCACCCACAGGGGTGTGCTGTAGCATGGGTCATTAGGGAAGGTATCGCTCCGTTTCTGTCCCTCCCCACAGCAAGCAAGAGCCACACTTTGCGGTGTGGAAATGTACTCTGTACGGACACAAAAGCACTGAGACATCCTATCCCTCTCAGAGCCCAGGGGGGAATTTAGGAGTATGAATGTGTTTTATTCTGACTTGCCATGGAGCTGCACCAGACTTGGTGGCTTGCAGAGTTTTTCAGCAAGGCCACCCCTCAGGGGAGCTGAAAGGGTGTTGGATTGGGGCAGGCGAGAGCCGGCCTGGCTTCAGTCAAAACCATTTCTAGCAACAGTTTTGTACTGACATACAAGGTGTTCACCACATTTTGCTTTGTGTGCTGAAGTTTGAGCAACTCCAAACTAAAAAAAAAAATCTAAAAAAGAAGATGCAGAGGAGGAATAAAAAGGCCCAAAGAATGAAACTTCCCATAAGCGCTACTTCCTGCTGTGCTTTGAAACCCACAGGTGAAAATCCAGGATTCTTTGAACCAGGAGAGCTTTGTGTTCAGCTTTGGTGTACCTAGGCTTCCAGGTAAGGTCACTGCTTTGCTCTTTCTGGGTCCTGCAGCTTGACATGCTTGCAAATTTCCTGCAGGTCACAGCAGCTGCATGAGGAATACATGTCATCCTGAACAGAACAGGAGGGAAGGGGAAGCAGGGAAGTTGCCAGAAAATGATCTAGTGGAAGGTGTCCCACCCATGGAACCAGATGATGTCCCTGGGTATTGGAATCAGATAATCTTTAAGGTGTCTCCCAACCCAAGCCATTCTACCATTCTATAAAAAGACACCATTGTGGTAAAGTGGGCAAATGTCGTATTATTGTGTCTGGCTGCTTCCTGTCCAAGCTGCACCTTGCTGCCTGTGACAGTGGCAGACCAGGAGAAAAGGTAACACCATCGGGGTCTCCTGGTGACTGACAGTCATCTGAGAGAGCAACTTGTTCACCATCTTCACTGGGGCTGGCACACAACAGTCTCTCAACCCAAAGCACGGTCTTTAGAAAGTCCTGGAGCTTCTGAAAATGGCTGTATTGTATCAATAACAGACGGAATCACAGAGCTAGAGGGGCAAACACACAAATGCCTTAAGATATAACATCCATGGGAAAAAAAAAAAAAACCAGAAAAAAAAAGGAAGGAAGAAAGCAAAACAATTTTAGTGTTCTTCCAGCATTGCCTCTTGCACTTACTCCAGCACGCTATATTTGGTATGGCTGTTTCTGTAGGAGAGCTACTCTCTACAAGTCCTCATGTAGAAGCAGCAAACCTCCAGGGAGTTTAAGGCAGCTTTTATTTAGACCCACGCTTTGTTATGATACCAAGTTTAGCCTCAGTCATGCTGCTTACTGAAATCCCAGTGTCTGTGGCTGCTCTCAAGCTCAGGGTCCACATTTTTTGGGTTTCATTGATTTCACAGCATCACTGCCCATGCAAAACTGCTCCTGTTAATCCAAATCTTCAACTGTAGCTCATGTCTGGCGATGGAGAGAGGGTGGTGGCAAAGACAGCATGCAATGTACACTGATGGGACAAGAACATTGTGTAGCTGTCAGCACAAAGAAAGGGAGGCTCATCTTGCAGCAGCAATATTTGGGACAGAAGGCTGGAAGATCAATTTAACTCCTTTGATGTGTCATATCTTGCTAGTAAAGGTTTAAATGCTATTTCTGTCTGCCACATTGATTTTCATTATCATGGATCCTCTTCCTGAGGTAAAGAATTTCACTCAGAGAAATTTCCTAAACTTGTTTAGCTTGTGGTGATGTTATGTTTTAAATTACAACACAAATATCTGCATGAATATATGCAGCAGCCCATGTTATTTGTAAGAAATCTGTGTATGGTACTGTGTAATTTTAGTTTTCCATGACAGCAGCATTTAAATTATGTTTTTTCTTCAAAAAAAAAGAAAAAAGAAAACAAATCATAACTCATCCAACTTGTAAGTACAACACCCTGTCCCATGGCCCCTCTTCCACTAATCTGGAGATTGGGAGGCATTAAGTGATGCAAGACCTTTGAATCTGCCCCCTCAGAAACTCTGACAGCTCAGAACATTGTACGTTCTCTGTTATTGTTCCAAAATATCAGCTTGCACACTCCAAAACTATTTAAGAAATACTGATTTAATCATATACTCCCCCACATTTTTGCAACTGCCATCACTACTGTGAGTGTTAATATGCTGAGTGGACAATGGTGGTGTTTTGCTGCTCTAAAGAAAAAATTTTTCCTCATAAATTCCAGGAATGGGTTTTTTCTGCTGTTTTAGCTATTTCATGTAACAAATAATCTTTGCAATAGGAGAATTTGGCTCATCATGCAGATTTGTGTTCTTTATAAGTGGAACATAATAGCAGACAGTCTTCCTCCTGTGTCAGTACTTTTATTCAAGGTTGATAAAATATTTCTTGAAGAGAAGCACACAAATCAGCCTGCATGGGAAACCTGATGATGATGAGCACAAGTTTGGGGGTGACGTTCTGGTGTAGTGCAGTTCCTTCCCTGTGGCACTTGGGACTTGGCTGGTGGGGCTTGATATGAGACCAATGAAAGTTCTTAAGGCGGAGACGAAAACCATGTGTGGTGTTACTGCTGGAAGAGCTGTTTGGAGGAGCCTGAGTGTTCTCAGAATAGTACAGTTCCTCTAACATAGCTACAAGCAACACATCAAGCTCCAAAGAGATTCTTTTTTTAGGCTTGTATTTAAGGAGGTGGGGGATGACGAAGAGTAGAAGGCTGCCAATGACAAGCAGGCATTCATTTGAAGGAAAGTAATACATCTACTAAATTCTTAAAGACTAACAGCATAAAGCCTTCACTTTATGGTAATCCCATCACTCTCCCCAAATATAAGAATGTCAGGATTTTGGTGTTCTTAGAAAAAAAAGAAAGAGCACAATGTTTAAGACTACAACATAGCATTTTGCAGCATTATAATAATAATAAATACAATGCAATCTGGAAATATATGAAATAAGGGTGCTTTTTTTGCCTTTTTGTCTGGGCTGAAGTGTTGCAGTTGCTCCTGCATAATCATATATAATCATATATATCAGGCATGCGGTAGCACATGAAAGCCCTGGCACTGTAACTTTATGAAATGTCCTATACATTAAGCATCCCACAGCACACTTATTGTTTTGTATAGCCACATGATTTAATGCCCCTGGGCTGCATTTTTGAAGGGATTATTTGGGTGTTTTTCACTGCTCCTTGAAGAGCTCACCTTCCTGGGCAGTCTGGTGAATGCAGTGCAGCATGTCTCAGCTCCTCCATGGAAAGAAAGGAAAGATCTTGTGGTTAGACCCAGACATTTCGTTAGCTTGAGCATCAGGTACTTACTCTCTAGACAGTTTGGTTCTCTGGCTTACAGCTCTGAGTTTCCCTGCTGTCTTGGTCGTGTGCAGAAAATACAATCCAATTACTTCTTCCATGTGGAGAAGATGCAGAGAGTCAGCAGCGACAGATAGATCCCTGCAGGGCAGAAAGAACCATCCTCTGCAAAATAATGAACCCTGTAGCAGAAGAAAAAGAAAAACAAAAGCTTGGAAGAACACAGCTTACAACTGAAGACCCCACGGCCCTGAGTGAACTGAAGTTGAAAGTTCATGTAGTTTTGAATCATTGCTCGAGGCTCTCTTCAGATTCAAAGGGATCCCAGCTCATACACTGGTTACACATTTAATCCTGCTTTAGCAGATGCAATCAAGTAAAAAGTTTTTAGTGTTTGGGAGGGTTTTGAGTGAAAGCTGATACCACGTGTGGTGATAGAGAGCTTTCTTCAATTCCACAGACCGGAAATAATCAGTACCACAGCGTGGGCTCCACTTCATTAAGATGCAGTGCAGGCCAAAACTTCTTTCCTAGTCCTGGATATTCTTCACAGAGGTGCGAGCCTGAACATTTCTGAAGCAAACACTGGCATTATCAATCACAGCAGCACCTGAACAAGTGATCTGATTTTAAAAGTGATGAAATGGAAACTGTTGGTGCTTTTTCACCTCTGAACATCAGAGAGTATGTTCACAGCTTTCTCTGGATGGAGGCATTTGGTATTAGCCCCTGTTTTGCAATTTCCCCTCTCTTCCAATGTATTACAAATGTGGGTCCAAAAACCTGGGTACCACTATTATTTGCAATAAGAAGCAGTAAATATCCAGTCATGACTGCTTCACCAAGGCCACATTAATTATAAACACAGGTAATGGTCTGTCTTTGATGTCATTGCATTCATTATTAGGATTTCTTTGCCTGGTGTGGAAATCAGTATATTTGGGGATCTTCTTAATGGAAGCAGTTCATTTGTATATGTATAAAATTGTTGATCTTGCAAAACAATGTTGGACTATGTATTTTTGAACTTCTCCCTCCTCCCCAAACCAAGTTTTGCCAGTCATGTTGGTTAAATAAAAAAATCATTCATTGTGTGGCAGAACACAGCTTGGAAAACCTTCCCAATGCTCTTTGCCCAACGTGTAGGTATGGTGATGTTCCCTTTCTCTGCTTACCCAGAAGCCTGAACAGATACTATAAATTCAAGCACTCTTTCCACATTGCACGTACACTGGTGTAAATCATAAGCAGCAGCACACACTGTGCCCTCAGCAAAGCCTGGGCTTGGTGATGACAGCCCTGCCCCCACAAAGGAACATCTGCATCTGCAGGTGGTTTTAGAGAAATCAGAAGATGGCAGAAGAATAAGACTCTGTGACTGTTGCCACCTCTTCCCAGATGACCTGCACATCAAATGGTTTTTTTTCCTGGAGAAGCTGGCTAATATAATTGAAACACACACAGGGATATTTTTCAGCCAGTTTAAGCCATGGAGGGGAAGTTTTGTGGGTACAGAATAGGTGAGTGCAGTTTCAAAAACCTTTACCCTCTTTTTGTAGTCTGATGCCTAATGATGGTGAGTTTATTAGCCTTTCCATAAGGCAAATAAGCATAAGCTTATTAGGCACAAGCATCTGTTTCTGTCCATGATGGACCAACTGAATTGCCTCCAAGACTGCTGATGTTCTCCTCTTAAAAGTCATTGGCAGCAGCTGAGCAGAATCAAACTATGGTGTGGGGTTTGTGGAAAGAGCAACCTGCCACACACACATCCTTGCCCATACAAGTTGCATTGCATACATCTCATTCCTCTAGGAATTCAGACTCTAAAAATATTTTAATTTTGCCCTCTTTATTCTATGCATTTCATTCAGCTGTGCTTCAATCACTCTCTGCCAGCCTTTCTTGCTCTTGTGAGGCTGGAGAAGTCATAAATATGGCAGGTCCCTTTGAGCATTAATGCTGGATGCTGTCCATGACTGCTGAGCTGCAATATGTGAGCCAGCGATACCACAAAGAGAGAGTTTATATTCCTTCCCTATTACATATTTTTAGTGTGTAAATCCACAGAGCAGAAGAAATTTATAGCAAAGTGAGTGGTCATGGGGAAAGTAATCTCCATATAAAGCAGTGCCAGATACCTCTCTGTCTGGCAGTACTTCTATTGGGAAGTTTCCCACCAGGCTGAATGAAACCTTCAGCCACTGCTGTTCTTTTTTTGTGCCTCAGTGACAGGGAGGGGGTCACTGACATTGTTTATCCATTATTCATTTAGCAATGCCTCTGGGAAGCAACTTAATGTCATGTATTTTTCACTTACATGAATTGCAATAAACTGGTTTCTTCTTTAAGCTTGCCTGCACCGGGAAAATTTTCTAAGTTCTTTTACAGCCAGCATAGCTTAAACTGTTTGGAGGCTGCAGCAAGGACCTGGTAATCGACAGCATGAGGTGAGTTGTTGGTTTTTACCGATGTGGCTTCAGACTGCGCCACTAGCTGCACTTACTAAAACATGAACTATTAAGACAACATAAACCAGAAATATTTTGGCTTTGTTGAAATACGCAGTATCTGTCTCCCTTGGACTGAAAATGCTTCTATTCCACAAACTGTTCATTCCCCCTTGAAAGGCCTGGCTTTCAGTGAAAGATTTGAGTTTTTCTTGCTTTGCTTTCCTAGGCTTCTTTAAAGCAGGGTATTTTAAGTCAATATATCACTAACAAGCCCAGATGAGATTTCAGTGCAGCCTTTACTGTCAGAAACAAAATTACATGAAGTACTGAATTTTGAGGCAGTGATATGTGTGCAGTCAAGAGGAGGTAGATTGTGATCTGGCCGGGTGAAATGCTCCCGGCTAAATCCCATCACGTGTGGGCCTCTGCACAACCAACACATTTGTGCACTAATAAAATTGAGGCGCTGGAAATAGAAAAAAATTCTCTCTGGGTCTAATAGGATGGATGTGAATAAAGCTGCCATAGCTGAAAACACGAAGCAGAAAAGTTTGGTGGATATCCAAGAGACAGAGATGGTAGATCCTTTGTTGAAGGAAGGAAGCTGAGGAGAAAGAGGAGATGCTACACAGAAGGGAGCACTCATGTCTGTCCTCAAGACCTCCTGGCCTTGACATGAGCAGTATATGGGTCATTGGATGTGGTATATTAAAAATTATCCTGTAGTTGCAAAGACACATTTTCTGAAGAAGTGAAATTTGCTGAATTTCAGCTGGAGTCAGACGCACATGCTTCACTCCTTTAGACAGTCTCCAAAAATAGGAGAAGAAAGGTGGGTTGTTAAAGCATGAGTCCTAGTCCTTGTGTGAAAACACATCCCTTGGCATGGGAGGCATTTCTACCTCGGGATAAGGCCAGGCTAGGGTAGCGGAGGGTAGTGGAGGCCATGCCCACGGAGCCACAATCAGTCAAAAGTGCTCAGCCTGTCCTGGGAGCAGCAGAAGACCCTGCTTTTCCTGCAGCTGGTGTGTCCCCTCCACACTGGGCTTCTGGCACAAGGAGGCAGGGGCTGTGCTTTGCAATGTACCAGCAATGAGGACACAGGGAAGAGGAGAAGGCAGGAAAAACTAGTTGTCTCTCAGCCTTTACCAAGCCATTTTCCTCCTGAGAACTGATCCAGGGCTCCCTGTGAAATCAGGAAGCACATGGTCATACAAAGAGATGCTAGGACCATCCCAAGGGAGGGAAGACAGCCTCTTCCAAAGCAGAAATCGTCTGTATTTCCCTTTGGTGCTCCCATACCTTCTAAGATGGGCTAAGCTCTCATCTCAGGCTATCCCTGGAGTGGGTTTGGCTTCCAGGGTTCCCACAGCTTTGGAGGACAGTAAAAAGCAACTGGAACTGTACACCGACCTCTGCAAAGGGGCTGGTCGGTCACTTTTCCCTTTCCCTTTTCTTTCCAGGCCCAGCCATAAAGGAGAGGCAGTAGTCTGTTGGCAAGGGTGCAAACCCAGGTTTAAATCAGCTCATAATGACCTTTGTGTGCACTGAGAAGAACCAGCTTGTTCTCATCTCCATGTCCTCTACCTGACCAGGAGAATCCCTAATTCCCAAGCTGGAATTTCTGCCTGGCCAAGCGTCCCAACACAGGACCATGACCTGTTTGCTATGGAATGCCCCTGGGAGGAAGTGCCTGTCTCTTCTCTGCTCCCCTGTCCCACAGCCAAAGCAGCCATACACCTCAGGGTCAAAGGGTGGTGTTCAAAGTTAGGGTGCCATGCACAGGTCTCCCTTGAGCTCTGCACTGAGTGCAAAGGATGCCTGAGGGCACAAAGCACTTTTCCATCACCCCAGAATTCGTTTCTCTGCAAAACAATTTTGTACTTGCAGACACTTGAAGGTGTCATGTCCCTCCTTTTTCTTGCCTCCCAGAAGCTAAGATTCTCACATGAAATTCAAATAAAGATGGTTTTGGTGGGATACTCAGTTAAAAAAGCATGTTGAATGGTGAGACAACAAATCCTTTCTGTCTCTGAGAAACGACTGTATGTGGTCCTTAGTGCTAGACTGCCCAGATTGCCTGCTATCTAATGAACTCTTATCTTGCCTCTACCAAACATTTGACTGTAATCAAGGCTTTACACATTTGCTTTAGTCTATTCTTACTTCAGCTGACAGGGTGGTGAGAACTGCCTTACTAGTTCTCTTGAGGCATTCCTGGTGGCTCTCCAGGTTGCTAAATCATCCTCCATACAGATCCTCTGTGAATTGGTGGCTTAAACACAACTTCCATGCCTCCCTCAGTTGGATTACAGGATGGGAGGCCAAGGAGTTACTCTGACCACCGTGATAAAGGCAGCAAGCCCCTCTCACCCTTGCACAGTTTCAGGTTTGCAGTGAGTTTGGTTCTCCCTATGCAGTCATGAAGCTTATGGGCAGCACAATACGGATTATGAACTGTCAGAAAACTTCCCTACATTTTCTCCGTGGCAGACAGATGTGTAGGTGGGGTTTTTTTTGGTTTTTTTTTGTTTGTTTTTTTTTTGTCTCAGAAGCCTGCAGCTTGATGATTCACCAGCACAAGCTTTGATGACTCCTACCCTCCAGTGCTGTTTCCTGGTCTACAGTCACACTGGCTGCCCAGCTGGCAAGCTGAGGGAAAACCTGCAAAGAGAGGGTGTGTGAGCCAAAGGAGTCTTGCAGTGAACAGAGAAGGCTTTGACTGGTGTGCCATCCACTTTTAATACAATCAGGTGTCCCCTTGGAGAGTGTCTCCCATGTATACTTCCACCTAGGCAGTATATTCCTGTGGCAAGCAGATATATGGGAGAGTGAAACCCTTTTGAGGCTCTATTGGATGCTGCTAGTCAGTGTCTTCCCATCCTGGCCACAGGGTTGTAGTACCAGGTGGAATCAAGGATCAAGGTTTTTCCCAGCATCTGGGCTGTGCTACCCCAGCTTGCTGCTGTGTCCTAACCGGAGGTACAGCTCCAGCCATGGCCCTGTGAGGAAGGGGTAGCAGGTGATCCTGCTCTGCCACAAGCAGGCATCCATCCAGGCGAAGCAGGGAATGGCAGCAACACACCAGTGTTAGCCCCCTGGAAAAAGGGCAGGTCCTCCTCAGAGCAAAGGTAGGCTGCAATGCTCTCTAAGTGGGAATTTGAAACACCTGCATTATATCCACAAAATATCCACAAAATAATTATGGATAACATAATATCAACTAGGACTACTGAGGAGAAAACAGCAACATTCCTTCCACAAATGCAAAGTTAATAATTTTTATCCAATTTATTTATTATGCTAAATTTGCATTCTTTTTCATGTGGCTGTGAAAATACTCACATAAGTGTGAATTGCAAACTCCATTTAAATACCTGTATTTATTTTCATTCTTCCCCTTTCAGTAAAATTTTTGGTGGCAGACAAGCTTTTGATGGACAATTTTCATACATATTTCTGGAGGTTTTTTTTATCTGTTATAAATTATTTCATAGCCAGATATTGCCCTAATTGTTTACATACTAACTGGGGACAGATAATGTGTAGATCAGGCTTTATTTAGCAACTTAAACTAAAATGTTACTGAGTGGTTGTAGACAAAACATTACATTGTAAGGGTTTGGGTTTTTTTCCCTTGTCCTACAATATTTCACTTTGATTAAAGCTGTACTGAGGTAAAATTGCACATCTCACGCAAAAAGCAATTTAGATCAGCTCTTATTGAAGTTAACCGTACTTATTTGTTCTAGCATAATGTATTTTTCTAGCTGCATTCTAACTGCAGTGCTTTATCATATGAACCAAGCTAGATTTAATCAAATTCAGTTTGTGTTGTGAATTTTAAGACATTTGTTCAATTAGTTGGAATAAAAGCAAAACATTTGGAAGAAAGATTAAAGTTAAAAAATGCTGTTGCTAAGCTGGGCATCCAATGCTTCTTCTGCACCTTTCTCATTGCAGGATACTTCTCATGTTTGAAAAGGCTCCCCAGTTTTTTTTTTCTTTCTCTTTCTCAGATTGCTGGTGATGCTCATGGGATGGGGAAGATAAGAGTTATTTTATCAGGTTTCAAAAATCAAGGGTAAGACCTGGTGGTTATTCCTCCTGTTGTGTCTCTCATGAGCTTTTTCTGGGATGGGAGCACATTCAAGCTGGAGGCTTTCTTAATGTATTGGAGTCTGTCAGGAAGCCACAGTGCTGTTCCCCAGTTCCTCTCTAGACTTTCCAGTGCCTCTCAGCTGCTTTCCTATTACTCTGCTTGTTGCCACCTGATGGAAAAGTTGCCATCATTCACTCGTGTTGGCTCTTCAGATCTGGCTGTGCAGCTCAGGAGCTGAGGGACATCGGGGAGAAAGGTCAGACCCTAACACACCTTTCCAGCAAGCAAATTACTTTCTCCTCTCCCTCTCTATTGCTTCCCCAAAAATGGCTTGTTTGCACACAGACAAGGTATTTTGGGCTATCAGAATGTTTTACTGTGCTCTCCTGCCAATGAAATACAACATCCATTAATTATTATTGTATTACTTTTATCAAGAAAATTTTATGCTTTTTGTTACTACGTCTTATCTTCCTCATCTGGGAATTCTTACCTAACTTAGCTTAGGCTCTCCAGTTTGAGTGATTTGAAAAGGCCATGGTAAAAAAATTGCAAGAAATAAAAATGCCTTAGTGAAGTCAGAGTCCACTCTCTCAACTGAGAAGCGCAGTGTTTTCATATTTTGAGACAGTTTCTCAGACAGCCAGACAAGGTGACATTAAACAAATCACACTAATTACAACACAATTTATGTAGAGAGATTTTACTGGCCTGCTAATGCTTGGCAGGAGCTGTCAAGTACTAATGTTTCAAAAAAGAGCATTTCCAGCATTCACTTTTTTTGGTGCTTAGGGAAATGATGCAGCCTGTTGAGCTCCCTTGTTTGTGGAGAGGGAAGCAGAGTCCAGCCCAAGTGCAGAGGCAGGGAGGGCTCAGAGACCAGAGTTCAGGCCATGGCTTTCAGAGAGAGTTACACAGACTGTACTGTGGCCCCAGGCAGATCACTCCTGAATGCACTGCATGCCAAACAATATCAGCAAGAATTTCTGTGATCCTTGAAGGCTTTGTACCTCTCTGGCTTCACAGGTGTCCTGCTGTGTGTGTGTCATGCCCAGAGGTGCAGATAAGACCCTTCCATTCTGAGCTGGAGACATTTTACATGGTTGATGCTACAATATATGACTGAGGAAAACATCGTGCATTAGCTGCCTTTTTAACAGAATAAGGATTAAACACTTACCTATAAAACATGTCAACAGCACCATGAAATTTGTTTCTCAGGAGCCTGTAAAGTGCTTTAAGCTTAAACCTGAGAGATATGTAGGGCTTTACCTCCAATTCACTTAGTTGAAGATTGTGTTCCTGTAAGATGGTATCTTCCCCCCATTCAACCCCAGCTAGTGGTTACCTTCACCTTCACAGAGCCAACACACGCGTATGGGGCACCCACTCCTCACCCATGCTGGTGCTTACACCATAACTTAAACACTACAGTTTGCAAGAAGCCACCCTGCCCTGAGAAGTGCTCAGATGCATCATGCTGATTTTGCTGCAGGGACAACAGCAGCCTGGTAATAGCAAATGGCTTTGGGAGCAGGGCCAGGAGGAGAAAGCAGGAGGGGGAGAATGCTGGTAATGACCTTTCACTGTGTGGGTTTTCTGAATGAGTCTCTGGCATCGCTGTCTGGACAGGCTACCACGCCATGGCCACTGATCACACACAGACATGGGACACAGAATCAGAGAATATTCTGGGCTGGAAGGAACTCACAAGGATCACTGAGTCCTACTCCTACATGAATGGCCAGTGCATGGGAAAGCAAAGTTCTGGGTTAGACCTGTAACTCAGGGAAGAGTGAGGTGCCAATGGAGAAGGGTCCTTGAAATCCTGCAGCTTAGTGCTAAATGAGCCCAGACCCTCCCTCTGCTTCTCTGGAACAGCTGGAAATAGAAGCCAATTAGATAACCATCTCAATCCCAGGAAAAATAGAATTGCTCTGGCAAGCTTTTCCTCATGTGCTCAAAGGAAGATGGTGTGAATCAATGTGAGCTGGACATTCTCAAATAGGCTGAGGGATGAGATGTCTTGCTTTGGAGGTGGGTTCAGATCCTTCTCCAAAGCTGACTGAACTCAGCTCTCTGAATCGGTAGCTGGATACAGGGGTCCCCACACTCAGTCAAGTTGCTCTCATTCTCCCACAGTCATTCATGTAGCCCATGCCTGGTTTTGGCATCGTTTGGAAATGTCTGTAAGCATGGGCATACCTCTGCAGAGCTTGGGCATCTTCTTTCTGGGCTTCTTATGTTTTGCTCTGAGCTAGATTTGTAAGCAGCTCTGCATCTATGCTTCCAAGGCTTCATGCTGCCCATGGGAATTTATCTCCGGTGAGTCCTGGATACTTGTGGAAATTGCTCAGGAGGTAAGCTTTATTTTTGAGAGGGTCATAAGGACTTTAAATGGTGTATTTAGCATCAGCTGGATACAGGAACACCTTAAGGGGCCTTGGTGGAGGTGGCACTTTTTGCATGCATTAAGGAAATGCAAACTCTTGCCAACCATAATAGCACCATTAAGCCCTGCAGGGCTTGCACATCCAGCAAGCATTTACAAAAGTTACAAAGAAGAGGTTTGAGGGGAAAGGGCAGGGTACTACAAGGGGAAAAGCCTCCACGGGGAAAGAATCTTCCCGGTCTCACCAGGAAAAGCAAATCCTGGGAACTGAAGATGATCAGCATGTTGTCTCAGGAACCTCTGGGACTTACACCTGACTACTATCAGACACTCTCCTGCAGCAGTGACACACAGAGCTCGTTTTCCTGTTCAGCTGTACCCAGTGGCACATGTGATTTTCACTTGCTGAGTATGGGCACATTGTCACATTTGACTCACAGTTAGTCCAGTGCTACAAGCCAATACTGCCCACAGTTACACTGTTACAGTTACAGTAGGACTGAGAATGCATGTAGCAGGGGAGAGAAATGGGTCAGAAGAGTTATTTCAAGCAGATGTTGGTGATAGATGTTGGTAGCAACACTAAGTTATCAAAAGGAAACACATATATATATCTTTCCAGAAAAAAAAAGAGCATCTGCACTTCAACAGGGTTTAGTGATTGCTAAATGGCTCCATTGTCAAGCGAGAAGCTTTTGAACAGAAGGGTTTGCATGAAGCAGTTGCTGTTTACACCTGAAACTGGTGTACAAATAAAGCCATCATTCTTTGCTGCCAATTCTCCTCTGCTCTGAGCCAGAGCAGCTTGTGGAGCTGCATGACAGCCCTCCCTGCAATTGTTCCTCGCAGGTGTAGCTTTTATATGTGTTTGCTAATGGTTGTCCAGGTCAACTCACACACTGAGTCCCATTTAAGTCAACAAAGCAATGTGTTAAGAAAAGCAGGGAAGGCATTATTCAGAAAAGGGAACTTTGGCCTTGGACAGAAAAAGGAGAGCATGGAGATAATTTTCTGCTTTGAATTGCCCTGCAGAGGAGTTTAGATTTTTCCAGTGAGTGTCAGGGGAGAGCAGGGACAGGACACCACAGACAGAAGTTTCCTTGTGCAGCTGCCTCTCTTGCCTTCCATAGACAGTAATTACAGCCCCACAGACTAAACTTCAACTGGATAAAAACAAGGCCTAAATTGTAAGCCACTAAAACATTAGTCTGAAATCCAATCTTACAACCATCACCATCATCTCTTTCTCCTGTATCTTTCTCCTTGCTAAGGCAGGGCACATGAAGTGTGCCTTCACCTTGAGAAGAGCAGTTCTGGGAGTTCTGACTCTCTGGAACCTCCTGCTGCAGCTGCACACCTCCTGTGGTGGCAAACCTCAGCTGCTACAGAAGTGCCGGGGAACCCAATGAACCTCAGCACCAAAATTGTCCTCTGCCAGGTGTAGAAGGAGGCAGCAAGCTCTGACTGATTGTGTCCTTTAAAGCCATCAGGGGCCTGGGGTGAAAAAGTGCCACTGATTGAAGGGATAAGAATGGAACCAAGGGACTAAAACCCTTCCGATGCTCACTGGGTGCTTGCATGACCAGAAGGAGCACAGGGAAGTGGTGGGAAGGGAAGAAAGTCTGAGAAAGGCAATAAAGAAGAGAGATGGGGGGATGGAGTGACCCCAGGAAGAAGGAAATTGGCAGTAGGAAGCACCGTTATACTGTGCTGCATAATTGTAACGCAGTGTTGTCACAGTTACACTAAAAAAACCCACAAGCTGGATCATAGAAAAGCTTAAAATGTACTGCTTAAAACAACAAGTCTGGCCCTTTTTGTTTTCACTTCTCATTGAGAAAGGAGGACTTTGGTCATGTCTTCAGGCCTTTTTTCCTAGACATTAACATTTAAGAAAACAATTCTCACCAAGCTGTGTGGCTCAAAGAACTGGAGCACTGGGGAAAACATCAGCTATCACAAACCTTACCACTGAACAGCAAGCACTAACGAGTGAGGGATTAGGTTTTCCTTGGACCTGCCCCTTTAAGTTCCTGGTAGCTTTGATCTAGCAGCAGAGAATTGACGTGGGAGGACAGATCACATACTCCCTCCTGGATACTTTCCTTTTGTAGTTGCATGTGATGCTGTCATTTAATCTTGACTAGAAATGAGAACTGATAGTTTCTCTTTCTGTGGGGAGCATGGATAGGCCCCATGCAGGCATTCTCAGCCATCCACAGATTTGAAGAGGCAGTGAGAAACTGGGTCCAGCCCCAGCTATCGTGGCTTCAGGAGACAGTTTCCAAGAAGAGATTATGCTGGAGCTCGCTGCATCCTAGGCAACCATGCAGCAAAAAGCCAAGACACAGACCCATACCCCACCTATGAAACACTACAAGGTATAGTGTTGCCCCCCTGGCCAGCTTTATTTAGCACTCAGAAACTCCTGAGAAACAGAAAAAGCCTTCAAACTGTGTCTGGGGTAAGTTTCCAAATGGACAAAGAGCATATATCTTAGAGAAATGCGGGCTGTATCCAAAGCCAAAAAAATCCAGTTTCCCATTCAGAAACCAAGTGGGAGTCAGCCCCAGTCTTCAGATTCACAAAGGCAAACCCAGATCTCTGCATCCCTTTAGACAATGTGAAAACTAATTTGGGCATTTAAAAATAATCCAGATAAAATCAAGCTCATCCTAATCTCTTATCCAATGAGACATTTGATGTATCTGAAAGTTCATAGCATCTTTGAAAACCACTGTGGCTCACTTCTAAATCATCACACCCATAATAAATCCCTTCATGGAAATTCAGTTTCTTGGAATTAAATTAGAATAGGAGGTATCTGTATAGACAGATACACAAAATAAAACAGGCAGACTGGCTCACAGTGGTGTATACTGTCTGTAAGGGAATACATCAGTGGTTCCCCATATAAAAAACACCTTTCTATAATATGGCAGGCATTAAATGACACTTTTAAATGCATTTTTTTCCACCTCCAGTAAGAAAAAGTGACTTCCCTGGATATCGCACTTGCCTGAGCCAAAGCCCATGGGTTGTATTGTCAACTGTGTCACTGTTAATATTTCTGTTAGATCTCTTTCTGAGGATTCTTCCTCCAAGCTGACATGATCAAAAGCAACAAATACAACATGTCTTCATTCTTCCTTGCTTACAGGTGTTCTGTCTCCTGAAACATATCTTACAAGCATGATGAGTATGGACTAGAATACATCATCTTTAAATTCATTAAGAAATGGATTTATATTATAAATTAGTCCTATGATAGATTAGACTACAGATCTTTCCATTCAAGGTAAATAATTTATTTTCCATTTTACTTTATACAATACCGAATATTTTCTGCGATTTGATAGATCACCCAAAGCCACAGATACTCACATCAACTCTCAAACAAGTCTTCATCATTCCTTAGAATTCTACTTTTTCCCAAGAAAAAAGCCAAACCAACAATTTTTGCCTACTATGTTCAACTACATTTAAACTATTGATTACCCAAAAGGTTTACACAGTTAAGACTCTACTAGATGTGAAGCAGCTCCTGATGACACCAGGTACCACTGTCTAGAGTCATGCTGGTTCTGTTCACCTTTTTCACCCCAGGAAGATAAAATAATCCCCTTCATGAGACAGTGCTACTCTGTTGGAAAGATTTTCCATCAGACACAGTTAGCAGAGATTTGGCAGAGGCCCTTGTTGGTACAGTCCCCTGTTCAGGAGCTCTCTTGGGCTTGTGTTGAAGCCCTCTGGGGCCCTGCATCACACTCCTCCATCGCTGAGGGCTCCTTTCCTCTCTGCTCCAGCTCCACTGGGTGACACTGTTTATCCTCTGTCTTCTCTTCCCCTCTGCCAGAACTCCATGGGTGACACTGTTTGTCCTTTGTCTTCTTCCACCTAGGCTTGTATCCAGCATCTGAGAACATTCTGCTGACTGAGTTTCATCTGCGCATCGACAGGGGATTTATGGCTGCCTCTGCGTGGCTTCCTGGCTGTACCAGCTCTGGTTTCCCACTCAGCATGTTCTTCTACCCAAGAGAAGTAAGTCAGCAAGCCCTTACCCTTTTCAGCTGTTTCCCAGCAAAAGAAACATTAGCATGTCAGACTGCCAGACAACACACGACAGAGATTCTCCCACATATTGCTTCTTTCTTCCTTTTTTCACAACAAGAGCTAAAGAGGTGGGTGACAGATTTCCAGTGGAGGATGCGGGAAATTATGCTGAGCACTGCTACTGTGACCTCTCTGTCTTTTACACTTGAGCGGGAAGGGGCCCTGCAGTGAGGCACTAAAACCAACAGCCTATTCACAAAGCCTCTAGGTAATTAGTCATTAAAAAATAAAATTAAAAAAAAGAAAAATAATTGCAATCTGCCAAGAGAGGAGAGAGGGCTTTAAAAGGATATACCTTTATAGCCATAAATCACTAAAGAAGAAGAATTATAGGATAATGTACAAAAGGTCAATGCAATAAAAGCAGTGAAAGAGACACCTGAGCTTCCTTGAAGTCACCAGGGAGGCACCTGTGCTCAGTGTGCTTGCTGCATATACATGTAGCTGGATAATTGCATGGTTAGGAACTGAAATAGCAGCATGTGGGCATCATCCAAAGGAGCAAGTAGACACACAGAAAAAAAAAAAATCTCCAGTCCAGCCTTGGGCAAAGTTTCGCTGCATGCAGAGTAGATCAACAATTTATTTCTGAAATTTACACTTTGTAAAGCATAAATAAGCAGGGAGGATCAGCGTGCACTCCAGCAATGTACATACCCTCTGACAGACACTGTGTTTGGCTCACTCTAATGAGGGCAGCCTCAGAAACAAGACTACGGTACCTGCAGGAGCTGTGTGCTCTCAGGTTGCCTTTTTTTTAACACACAGCTCGATTAATCTGAAGGTTAACTTAATTAAGTAAAGCACACCTCCTTATCAGGCTCTTCGAGGCTTTAACAGCACACCAGGTACTGTGAGGCCATTCACTAGGCCTTACAACGTGCCTCTCAGCTAGGTAAATACGTGCTAACTGCATTTCACTGAAGGGTTCAGAAAAAGGCAGAACAATTAAGCCCAAAGTTTTGAATGTGTGGCCTTGGAAGTTGTGTAGGAACCCCAAGGAAAATCTGGGTCAGCGAATGCATTCCACAGCACCTGTGGGACTGTGGGAGTTGGACAAAGGAGGTGGTGACCAGAAATGAATTCTCGCACAAAACACCAGTTTGTGTGCTGCACCAAGCTTTTGGTGTGCTCCCAAGGCTCTCGGGGCTGAGGCTGACTGCAGAAAAAGCACAGCCATGCTGCCCTGCAGCTGGGAGGGCCCAGGGAGCCAAGGGCTCTGGGACACTGTGATAATACGTATTGTTTCGGATCCATTTTAAGGTCCTGCTTTCCTCTTAGATGAAAAGGAGAGCTCACACCCATCAGCTTGTGTCACCTCTGGCAGAATGGTCACAGTGCAAAGGCCCATGGAAACCCTATGTGCAAACATGACCTGTGTCACCTGCATGCTGTGAGCAAACCAAGTGACTCTCTTGCATGCCAATATGTTGGTGACAGTGCAACAAGGAGCCCAGGGCAGGGATGCATGCATGTGAACACTGGAGACTGGGGGGAACCGTCTCTTGTTCTTACATGATGAAGGGAGTTTGTACTGCTGTCCTACAGTCATATATACTGCAGCAAAAGAAACCTGAAAGAACTGGACAAGGTCACCAAAAGAGAAAAACAAATCTGAAAGAGGGTTTTTAAGGCATCCTGCCTTGAATCCATGGCCCAGTTACCATCTTCCTGGCTGTCTGCACATTCCTTATCTTCATTTTTCTTTTCCTATAAAAGACAAATGTAATGTTTATTGTTGCAAGGAGTGCAATGCCATAATCAGGTTAAGAAAACAATTGACTGGATGCTGACGTATATTACTAAAAACTTAATTCTGAAAAGCTTCATTTGCTCATTGGGGACACTTGTCTTGTTTACAATGTCACTTCTGTTACAAGTGTTTTAAGGACAAATACTTCTGGGAATGAGAGAAGCCTGACAGTCTTATGAATTTGGCATGCAAATCTGCCAGGCAGATTCAGCCTTTGTTCCCCTCCCTATCAGTGTTAGTAAAAAGAATGTGCATTGGCCTTGTTTGAAGAAAGAAACAAGAGAAAGACAAACATGTAGAGAGGAAGGAGGAGGGGGGAAAACATGGACCTAGACCCCCATGAGCATGAGGAGATAGCAGCAGAGGTGAGACGAGCTGTTTGTACATCACTAGTACACTGTCTCTGTTAGCATTATGCCAGTTGTGCACCTGCCTTGAAAATACATTCCTTGGTGCTGCTTAATTACTGCAGCTGCTGAAGTTTCAGAGACAAAAACATCTCCTAACAACCCTATTTTCATCTTCTCTTCAGCATTTTCAAAAATGCACCAGCTCCCACCCCAGCCAAACCAGTCATATTAACCTTCTTCCAGCTTACTTCAGAGCTTCCTCAGGAATTTTTATACTGATTTATATGAATCAAAGTGGTTGCTTTCAAAGCTGATTTTCCCCAAAGCTGCTGCTTTGGAGGCAACCCCAGGAGCTGGTTAGGATTTTCCCTTTCAAATACTAGAACTGAATCCATGTTTTAAGGACACCTTTCTCTCACTGTCATGCTCATATTTACCTCATTTTTAAACAGGAAAATATTTCTTCTGAAAAAATGAAATTGGTGGTAGTCACAACCTCTCCAAATTTGTCCTAGAGAAACAGCTACATGCACCCTGACACAGGAGATCAGTAGCCAATAATTGTGGAAGTGAAAGTATCTCTTTCACTGCCTCACCTTGAGAGGACTTGGGCACACATGGATTTGCAACTCTAAGGAGACTCTCCAATCTCAGCCATTTATGAGGTACTTTAAATGACCTCCATTTCAGTACCTCCACCCTCAAATTAAATCATGTGTGTTGAGCAGCCTAACACAAGTAGCAGAGCTCTGCATGGTGTGCTGACTCTTTATCTAAACCAGAGCCTTTGGCATGTGAGGTCTCATTCAGCCCACAACATAGCAGAGATCAATGATTCGAAAGTGTCCTCTCTAAAACAAGGACCCATTTTATTGGCAAGTCACCAGCAGCAAGAAATTAAGTTAAGACTGCAAATAATGAAAGCATGACAAAAGCATGTGTTTTCTCCCCTTGATCTTTTTGTTTCCTGGTATAAAAGCTATAACCTGCCTCCTTCCAGCATTATCCTTATTTTCAGAAGAGCTAGAGTTCTTCCTTGAATTTTGAGAGGTTGGCTTCACAATAAAGAGCCACAGGGGTTTATGCAGACCTCTCGTGGCTCACTGGATAGGTCAGGAGGAGAGGTCTGCATAAACCCATGTGGCTCAGGGTGGTATGCCAGCAGACTGGAGCTGAGAAATACATGCTGAGGTAGTCCTGTAAACAATCCTGTAAAGCAAAACAAAACAGGAGCAGAGCTGGAGTCACTTTGTTGAAAGAAGTGTAAGTGGAAATATTTGCCAAGCCGTGCGGGACTGCCAAACCCACAAATGATTTGAGACTCCCTCCCACTTCAGGGCTTGGAAAATGTATTCTGTGTTAAGAGCTACATGTGCTCCTAGAAGCCCATAGTTTAGCCTAAAAGTCAGTCTGATTAATTCATACACAGGCTAGGTGGGAGCAACAGAACAGAGATGGGGGAAAAAAGAAACTAATTAAGGCAAAATACACCTGGGAGTTCTGTGGTGGTGGAGATACTGGGTGCTATTAACAGTCAGTGAGATTGATACTGGGGCACCTTTAGAAGTCAGCAGATAATAAGAAACAGCATTAAGAACAAATTGAGGTGGGTAAAATTTACTGCTGTCTCCACTGAGACTGTAAATGGAAAAGTTGGAGAGAGCTAGTGAAAATGCTAAAAGAGGCCAAACAAACAAATTCCACTAGCACCAGCAGAGTGGTTTTAAATCATGTCCTTTAATAATCTACCATTTGCATTACCGTAACATGTCATTGCATTATTCTGGTCTGCAAACAATTGTTGAGTTCCCAGCTTCTGCTGCTGGAAAAAATGATGACCTGGGGGAAGGAATTTTTGTAGTAAATACCTCAGCATGAATAATAAGATGAGGTTATTTAAGTGACTGCTCTTTGAAAAATTAGCCTAACTTCCTAATAACTGTACTACATAGCTTAAAGAAATCTAATTTTATCTCTGCCTCCCACACAGTTAATCTCCCTATCACATTCTTTCCTTGCTTCATTGCTATTTCTTTGCTTAATAATCACCTACTTAAAAGATCGGGGATAATATTAATAATGGGCAAATTAGATACACAGAAAAACAATGGTTTGTGTACTTTCAGAGATACCCAGCAAAAACCAAAACCAAGGCTTCAGGAGGGAGCACAGAATTGTAGTTAGGCAGCAGTGGAACAGGGCAAGGACTCTGGCTAACTTAGTGTTGAGCAGACAACATTAGTCAGCATTGCAATGCTGAAATATTTAACAACGGGAGCGGCTCTCCCCTTCAGCATTTTTCTCCCGTAAACTAATTAGGCTATAATATTATGAGCACTTCCTTTGAGGCTAGGCTTTCCTCTTAGCATGACTCTTGGCAGGCTGGGCAAAGCTGGGTTATCACTGTGTTGAAAAAACTGGCACTACATTTTGCCTCACTCTCCTTTATTATTTTTTTCAAAGTTCTATACAAAGCCACTTACATGCCCAATGGCTCAATCTCACTTCCAATTAAGTCAATGATAAAACTCACATTGACTTAAATGGAAGCAGGTTTGCATCCCAAAGGCTAACAGTCAAGGCTTTTAACAGTCAGACTACTAATGGGGAAAGTAGAAAGAGTTAGAAAATGTCATAATCTTCTCTTTTCTTAGCAGTAATTCAAACTGAATAGAGTAGGCATGTTATATTCGAAATTATTTTCAGAGAGAAAAAATACGTGGTGAGTCTATTTATAATGCAGTGATTCAGCTCTTCTTATAATACTTGTGGATGGTTCCATGGCAGAGATGAAGGCAGCACGTAAGAATTATTGACTCTCCCTTTAAACAGTTTGCAAGGACTTTCTTATCCCTTACTATATTCAGCCCTTACTATATCACCTAGCCTGTGCACTGCTAATAAAAGGTTTTGGCCAATTAACTTGGTTATATTGGAGTCCACTGCTGAAAAAAAGAGCAAAAGACCTGGAGCACCCCAGATGCTTCCTCAGCACTGGCTTCTGCTATGGACAGAGACCATACAAGGCCAGGGAAAAAGATAATTTTGGTGGTTTTTTTAATAACATTGGCAAAATTAAGCAAAAGGAAGATATTCGATTAACAGTGGCTGCATTAATGTTAATTTTCTTGCTTGAACAAACATACTTTTGGAGGAGGCAGGGTCATCCACAAGTAAAAAAGCCTTTGAAGACAGCCAGGCAGAGACACTCAGCATTTAAATTTCCCATGCACCTTTCAAAGGCAGACAATTCCACTCAACCTTCCCAGCCTCAGTGTCATTCCCACTCCTCACAGAGGGCACAGGCACCCACACAGAAGTGCAGCCCTCTGGGAGCAGTGGTTTAGGTGGTGATATCAATTTCTCATCCTTTCTCCCTTCTCCCCTATCCTGCAGAGGACGAGGGATGCAGATTGCAGAGTGTCTAAAGCTGCAGTCCCCAGCATACAGCGGCTTCTGCTGGCAGGGAGTGAGAAGGGAAGACATCGCCACCAGGTCAGAGTGCTGCAGTGAGTCAGTCCCCGATGGAGATTCAGCTCAATTCCTGCATGCACGCAGCTGGACAGCTGCCACAGGAACCCTGCAGCTCCCTGCCTGGCACTGCCCCAGTACGCACAATGGAGGCGTTCTGGGGAGGATGACACCATGGAAAGTTTGGTACCTTCTGCCAGCTGGATTTGGTGTTTCTTTAGGAGGCCCATGACAGCCACAGTTGTAACTGCACACCATGTGTGGGAACAGGAAAGCCTGCCCTGCCCTGCCCTGCCACAGTGTTGAAAGTATTTTCTCCTTATTCTGGGTATTGCTTGTTTGTCAGCTAGTGGATGTGTTCCACCTGTAGTTACGTCTTTCATCTCAGTGCCTCTTCTACTTCTTGCTCTTCCCCTGCTAGCAGAGTAGAAGGAAATGTGTTTGCCTTTTTTAATGTTTATTATCAAATTCAAACAGAAAACACTGAACTGTAGCACTGCCTGAGTAATGTGGTGTGATACACCCACGCAGGGAGGAGAGGTAAAGAGAGGAGCTTTTGTGAATGACATTCAGGTTCAGCTTGCAGGTTTGCAACTCTTCTGAAAAACTGAAATGACTCCTGCAGCAAAGACAGTGAGCAAAGTTTCATGACCCATTATTTACAGGGAAGCCAGGTGGTTCAGCAGAATTTGATGGAGTTGCTCTGGAACACAAGGGAAACAGGCATCTCTGACATCATCTCCCAAACATTTGCACCTCTTCTCTCCTCAGCCCATGATCTGGAGAGTACACCTGCACACACCTACACATGCTCTGATTTTATCTCCTTTTCTGCACCACTCTCCATTTCTAACCTTTTCTGATTGTCATGGCTTCAAAATTCAAAATAGTCCCAGCCTCATTCTGCAAAAAAGCAGAGATTGTGGCTTTGCATTATTGAGTCAAATGATGAAGGTAAATAGCATTCCAAACATCCATAAAGTTGAAACATTAGGTCAGTACAAGTACACACTGCAAAATCTCCTGGAAGAGGAGGCAGTACAGTCCTGCAGGATGTGGGTCTGGATCTCCTTCTCTTCCTCTCTCCTTCCCTCAGCCCCTGATTCTTTCTCCTTCCCTCCCAGCCCCCTTAGAGCAGAAAGACTGACACCAGTGGCCTTTGTCCACTCACATGCTGCCCTAATGGGATACCCTAAGCCTGATTCCATTCTGCTCCAGCTGCACCACATAACCTACAGCTGTATGGGTCCATACAGCTCAGATCTCTTCCCAGCACAGTGATGGTGAGGAAAATGTACCAATGGCATTGTGTAGAAAATCCCAATACTCTTTCTGCTGCTGGCTCCACCAGCAGTTTCTTTCTCTTTGGAGAGCAGAATCAAGGGAGAAAAGCATCAAAAGTGCAGTGGGGCCCAGCAGGAGCCTGTGCTTGAGGTGAGAGCGCCCAGCGCTGGTACCGAGTGCATGAAGATCGGCAATGCTGCCACAGTGTCATTGTGTCAGCCAGGAGCAGGATGCATGAAGGTTCAGGACACGGCTTGTACTGCCACGAAAGCCACTCTGCCTTTAAAAAGGTAGGCAACTTTGAAGAAGTTGAAGCTGAAGAAAGGCACCTCCCCATTTTCCTGCTGCCACAGGTACCAATCACTCACCCCATCCCTTCCACTGGGATTCTATGTCAACCCTCTGTCAGATTTACAGGATTGCTCTGGCAGATCTTGCCTTGCTCCCTTCCTTTGCCTGCAGGGAGGAGGCATGTACTCACAAGTGGCCTGCCTTGCCTGGCCCCATTCAAGGAGCACCGCATGATTGCCATGCCTCTTTGGTGAGGCTTAATTTACAGGGACAATCTCTTTTCTGACTACTCCAAGTTCACTCAAGGCTCTTAATGGATGTTTCCCCTGAATCATGACTACTGATAAACATTCTTCATTAAAGTACTAAATTAATCTCTGCTGAATATATGTGATGCAGCCTGAAGCCCACCTCAATCTCCATTAGCTGCATTGTTCTTGCAGCCGAGAGAAATAAGATTTATTTTAGTCAGTAAAGTGAACAAACACCACCTGTGAACCACTCAGGAAGCTGACCTGAGCTAGAAGGTGACATTTTTACTGTTCCTTTTTGACTATAACGAAGGCTAATGGTGCATGGATTATTATGTTTCCAGCAAAGCTGCCTTTTTCAGTTGAAAATGAGGTTTTTGTCAATTAAATACTCAGTGCATCAAAGACATGTAGACCATACATATGATAATTCAATTTAAAAATACTGAAAGGAGCTTTAAAGAATGGCACTGTAAAATGACACATAAGATTTTTTTTGGTTTGAGTGAATTGCCACTTTTGTTCTCATCCTCTATATAGTGATCACAGACTGATTCAGCCTGCAAATATAAACAGGCTCCTTTGCTTTCCAGGAAAGTCACTGGCTAAAGTACAGTGCCACTGTTTTACAGATAAACAGGCTAAGTCAGTTCCTAATCCTGTCAGTATGGAGCTCTGACAATCACTAAGTTCCATGTTTTGAAGACAGATGGAGAAACTCTTTCAGTGAACTGCATGGGATTTTCAAAGCATAATTAGAGCTCAAACGAAGACAAGAGTGGCTCCTTATTACATCTCTTTTTCAGCAAATGCAACTCCAGGAAATTTCAGAGCCCATAAGAGCGCAGGCCGTTTCCATCTATGTTGCAAAGCAGGTTTCTGCCAGCAAAGTCAAACAGTATGTGCCAAGGAGACAATGTCTTCCCTCTTTGTCCTTCAAGATGTACTGTGCTGGATTTCCTGCACATGCATGACAGTTAAAAATATAGTCAAGAATTATGTACTAGACATTGCATTCTGCTATGTCCTCTGTCCTGGGACTGTCTGAGGGTGTCTGAGCCTTAACATAACTTAATGACTTTAGTGCTCATTAAATCAGAGAGGGCTGAGAGTATTCAGAGAAGGGGGAAGAGTAGAACAGGAAGCAGATGAAATCACAGATGAAATCACAAAAGATTCAAGCATGGATAGGATAGGATAGGATAGGATAGGATAGGATAGGATAGGATAGGATAGGATAGGATAGGATAGGATAGGATAGGATAAACTTTTAGGTTTTATGTTCCTCACTCGGTCTCCTCTCTCACTGCCTGAGAACACAAGATGAAATCAGAGCCACGTGAGGAGAACAGGGATGATCCTGTTGACTTGTGCTGATCTGTACAAGAAGTCAGACCAGACAAAAATCATGTGCAGAGATTCAGAACTCAAAGGATGGATAAACCTCANTTTTTTAAATGAGATACTTCAGGTCTGTTCGGGACTAACAAATCTTGTGAAGCAGATAAATTATAGACAGTAAGATTAATGCTGTAGTGATTATTGCTGTCAAAGGCACCTAACTCCTTCAGATTTCCTGGAAAATCCCTGTACTGCTGCATGTTGCACTGATGGAACTGAGTACAGGCTCTGATTAGTACAGGAAGAAATAGCTCCCACCGTTTTCATGCTTTATCCATGGTTTCCATAGCAGATTTGGCAACATCTCAAAGCTTCCTCAGCCCTATACCTATTATCAGTTACGTTATGTTACAGTGCTGCATTTTAATTGCTGGTTTTTCTGAGACAGAGGGAGCTGAATCTAAATATATCTCAAGCACCAGCAGTGATATTTAGCACAGCTACTGTAATCAAGCATTCAGCCACCACCAACAAATAAAACCTCTCACTTCAGCAAATAGGTTCTCTGAAAAACACCTGAAGATTTGACAAAATTCCTTTTTCTGTTATTTTAATATCATTAGGAGGCCTCAGCTTTCTTGATTGGCAGCGTGTGCATGTAAGCTGCCAAGAAATTACCCATTTTCGATCACAGCTCTTTTCCTTTTCTGAATGCAGACACTGACAGCTCTAACAAAGATGCTCAGTTAGGAAGCTTTTCCTCCAGTAAGAGAAATGAAATATTGCTGAGTTAAAACCACTAATTACAGTTTATAATAACAATACTTCCTGGGGGAAAAAAAGTAAACTATACTTAAATGCTGGGTTTTTTCTTTAAACTAGGGGTTTGGCTACAGTCTGATGGCTATCTACTTGTAAAACTCTACTCAACTGGTACAGTCTAGCTGGCAGATTCCAGAGCAAAAAACTACACCTCTCCCACAGTATAGGCATATTTTTCCGTCAAACCATTTGCTTTGTAATTCAAGTGCAAAACGTAATGTATGCAATAGGAAGCAAAGTATTTGAATAAAGAGCACTGAAAAAACCCTGAAGTACATCCTTCATTTTGAATATTTTAAGAAGCTCTCGGAATTTTTGCAAGCCCATATGGGATATTTTAGAAAGGGAAAAAACATTAGGTAAAGTGCTTAGGCTGTAGTAAACTTTGCAATTGCAGAAATTTACACCCAGAGTTCCGTTCTTCTATCCCAGTGCATGAGTTCCTGTTCTCTCCTGAAGTATTGGCACCTCCATGGCCTTCCACGGGACAGGGAAGTTTTTCTCACCCCTCTTCCCCTCAGAGGGGGACATGACTTGTATTCAAGAATACTGAAAGATGGAGCTCCTCTAGCAAAATCTTTCAATATTATCAGGCTTTATCCTTCAGGACTGAAAGAAGTGCTGGAGATAGAGACATGCACACACAGAGATGCAACAACTGGGCTTTTCAACGCAGTGGGAATCAATAGCATAATAGATGGCATTGGACTATCGGTCTCTTGTGGGTTATTTTGCTAATTCATTCTGCTGACGTGCACCAAAGCTGAGGAGATCAAACAGAAAAGTACATATGGCATTGAAAAGTCAGCCAGTGACTCAGGAGGCCACTTTCTTAATGAAAGCACTCTCTCTCATTTAAATGATAACTACACAAAGTGTGCAGGAAACATTGAGCCTGATCAGAGAAGTGAAAGTGAGAATATTTATTTACATTTCTTAAAAGTACCTTTTTTTCTCCCCCTGGGAAATAGTAATCCAAAATGGAGGACAAAAATAGAGTATTTGCCTGGTAAGGCAGTCTTTAAAAACTCTGTCTTGTGATGACCCAAGGTTTAGCTCCTGTTGTTCTTAACTCCTTGATCAGAGCTTTGTTTTGCATGTCTTGCCACTGAAATCAGTCAATAGACAATGTGGCAAACTCTGAGTGATCAGAGACAGTCTGGAAACATATTCTACATTATTCAGCTTTTACACCAAAATCAAATGTGTCTATTGACACATGAGGAGACATGCCTTTGCAGCTTCCTAAAAGATGTCAAAATGGAAGGACTGGAACATGAATATTTTTAATCACCCTTATTATGTTATTTTAATAACTCAAAATACAAATCCACAATCCTCTTCTGAGTATTTCAGTATTTCAATGTATTTTTAATCCATACATTTAAAACATTATATCCCAGTGTATCCAATATAATGCAGCATTAAAAAGTAAGATTTCAGTTGAGTACACTTTATTGCATGGGACAAAAAGGCATGCAATGTTTTAAACAAGTGGCAAAGTTAAGCCAAAACAAATAAATTGTGTTGCAGCTCCTACCCAAGATGAGGCACACTCTGAAATCAGCTGCTGAAAAAAGTGAAAAATTTGATCCAGTGAGAAACAAAAAGTTCAGCGCTAATTGTAGGTATGGTCTCTGCTTAAAACATGTGAAGACACTTATTCTAGTTCTATTTCTATGGAAAGCTCATACCTACACCTGCTGAAGTACAGATAGAAAACACCTGAGTTTCAAAAGGACAGATCATGAGATAACTGCAAACTGTTTAGTGTTTAATTTAGCGATCATAGTCAAATTTGCAGAAAAAAACCACAAAAATAGCAGTGCCAATGGCATTGCAAGTACAGTAACTTTTACTACCTGATTCAGAACTTTCAATCTGCATTCTAGATCAGCCAGAAATCTGACATCTCCTCTGGATCTAGGAGAAAGCTTCAAAGGCTAATGCCAAGGATCACATTCCTGAGTCTGCTTCTTTAGATGTTCAGTGAAGTCCCACGCCTGTACCCGTCTCTCACTTTCTCTTTACATCTCTTTCACGTTGGTTTCTTCTCCTTATCTCAGACTCTGCTGAAAAGATGTGCCCCTCTGGCTGCAACACAAGACACGAGGGTTCAGAAAAGCTCCCATGTCCTGTGTTGTAGCCGGAGGTCTCACAATAGTTTAGAGCAAACCCTCTGGTTCCTTTCGCAGGCAAAGCTCTTTTCCTGCACTTTTGAATTCAACCTATGTGTCAATCTGCGAAAGAAAATTGGAGAAGAATGGAAATCAGATGCATAGATAACACTGTGTGCTGTTGGTACTGTTAACACAGCAAATGGAAAAAGCACCCGAGTAGCTGCCAACCTGGGGCACAAAAGTCACGTTCTGACCTGGAATCTAAAGCTGCCATTTAGTTGACCTCAGCAAAAACACTCCAGCACACAGCAGTTCGAATCAGTGACTTTGCAGCATGATCTCCAGATCTTGATGGCTGAAGGCATTTCTTTGGCAACTTTGCCAGCGCCCGTTCTTTCAACAGTAGATAAGCTAAGCAAATAATTAGCAACTAATCACGTAAAAACAAATGCTGCCTTTTGTTTCTTGTTTGCAAATTGCCCTTACATGGATCACAACATTTCCAAATTTGTTATGCAGAATTATTTATGAATGCTTCCATAATTAATAATTCCAGGTCTGCAGATCACTCATAAGGAGTTGTGAACATTTGTAAATCACATAGCATTTTTAAATTATATAAGCCAAGTAAAACTTATTCCTGATGAGTTTAGTTGCCTAATTAACTAAATGAAACTGTGGATATGCAGCTCAAGAAACCACTTTTGGTGAACATCCAAACTTATGAATTTAAAGGGGGCATTGCTGAGACCAGTTTCTGCTAATGAAGTGCTGTACCAAATATCCACAGGAAACAGCCCCTTGAAAAGGTTCAAAGAGTTAAATTGCAATTCACTTGTGAATCCAAGCGTATATTCACGGACAGCATTTTTTTTACTGTTTGCTCAACTCAAGTCATAAATTAATGCTAACGAAAATATTCTGAGCTGTTGTTGAATTTCTTATGAGGACAGTATTTACTTCTATGTCTTCTTTTCCCTGTGGACTTACATTTTGTTCCCAACTGAAATGGCTTGAAAAGCAGAACTTGAAAATCCCTTCACATACTTATGTATCTATCTATATCTATAGCTATATATCTTATATAGTTATATATCTATATGTGTCAATCCAGTACAATATATTGCTATGCATTATAATAAAGATCAGCACTTTGAAGCCAGGTGCACAAGACAACATTATTGCTATCTCAGTTCAAAAAATCTTTGGCAGATTCATTGGTTTTTTGCCTCTGACTCTCCACATATTACTTTTATGCTGTTGCTACTTTGATTGGTACTTTTGCTTCTCCAAACAAACTCGAAGAGGCAGGCAAGGAAATGAAGTGTACTTAGCTGCTATTTTTATGAAGATGACCAACTGAATGCCTGTTCAGGCACTCTGTTGATAAGTACTCACATTAACAGAACTAAGCAAATTACATAAGCTGTTTGCTCTAAAATGTCAAACTTCTGTTCAAAAGATTTTAATTTTTTTAAGCTTTCCTATCTACTTCAAATAAAAGTATAAAAGTCACAGCTATCAGTTTGTCCATTTCCAGATTTATCTCACATGGAATAAAGTACAGTTCAACTGGTAAGACCTCAGATTAGGCAAAGGACAAAGCTATGAATTAAAAGGTCTTTCCCTAGGAGGGCATCAAAAGGAATGCCATCAGTATTTTTGACAGTAACATGGCTCTTAAGGTTGCCTAATGACGAGTGCAACAACAGTTTTTAGCTATTAGTCTGCAACTTGAAGAATCCTCAAATCTTTTCATGCATGTATTCTAAGATTTTTGCTACGAATTATATAGTTTATCTAGAAATTAGTTATTTCCAGCCACCTGCCTTTCATATCTCAGCTGCATAGTAAAAAAATACCCAACCACTTTTACATTCAGTGTGAAAAAGAAATCATGTTAACCAAGCTCCATCTGTCTTACCAATTCCCTAAACTGTGCCTATATAGGCACTAAAAGGAAATCAAAACATGGAGTACTAGAAACTTGGGACCCAGAATTAATCTGCTTTTTACAGAAAAAGTATGCTCAGATAAAACTAAACTATTCACTCCATCTAATTTCTACAGCAAGGAAATTCAAGGTTAGAGCTGAAATTGCATCCTTAAAGATTTGCTGATGCCCTGTGGAAAAAAAAAAAAACCACGAAAATATTCTGAGTTAGAGAAGATTCTGCTTAATTATTCTGCACTTCCTCTTTTTTGTCTCCTTGGTTTTGTACACTGAAGGCACTTCTGAGAGAAGTTAGTCTGAGCCCACAAGGCTCTGTGGAAGGGTCTCATTGTCTGCTCTGTGTGACACCTCAGGCAGGAAGCAGGATGTATTAGCAAGCAACCTGCTGTACACAGAGCATCCTTTTACCTGTTTTATGCCACCAACAAGGATAAGTTGATTTGTGGATAAATGGGAAACCTGCTCATTCCTCAGGATTCATTTCCCTAGTCTGACAGTGCAATCATCTTTCACTCCACGGCTATAAACTTTGAGTCATGATGAATACTGACGGAATGGAGGCAGAGATTTGCAAATCACCTCTTGCCTGGTGTTTCACTCCCCTCTTCCCCAGTGTGAGAGGAAGCTGGAAGCTGCAGTGAATGATCATTGAAATCTGGCCTCTCAGCTAAACTGGCCAGTGTCTTCCTCACAGTGAGTCATTCAAGAGCCATCATTAGCCAGACAGTCATTACTTCTGTGGTTTGTATAAGGAGCAAGAACATAATGTGTTCATATGACCTCAGAGGTGTCCAAGGGGCTCTTTCTCCAGGATGAGGCGATGCCATTCCATACCTGGTCATCAAATCAAACCCCTAAACTGAAGGTCTGAGGGGAATTCTGACTTCTACCACCATGCCTACATATAAAATTCGGTGGTGTGGCTGGACCCAAAGTGAGAAGAGAATTATTTTCCAGTTTCAGAAACACATTATAGAAATACTGAAGCCACAGAATATGAATTTGAACTCAAGCCAGGGTGATTTTCCTCATCTTCAAGCCATTAAATGTAAACTACCACTTTTCTTTGGATCTGGATACTGTCTTCTCTGCCCATTACTATCATTAGTTAAGGGAGAAAATTCTTGCCACTGTTGGAATCAATTTTTTTTTCCCAGCCTCCATGCTTTGTAACAGTTTTTGAGTTTGTGGCAAATACCCTTTGTTTCTAATTAAATTTCACATCTCTTCCACACCAATTCACCCTTTTCTTTGGAGAGGACAGTTTTGCTGGAGCATACTAAAAATTTTGGTCATTTTATACAAAAATAGATGTGAGTATGTGTTACAATTTACCTAACCACTGTGAATTAATTTGCTGTTTAAAGTGACACTGTGCTAATTACATATCAGCACATTAATGTAGCTACAGGCTGTAATGATTTCCCTTTGAATGAACAGTACATGCTTCCAGCAAAGTCCTCAAGAACTGTTTTGGAATTCAAGAAAGCACTAATCAATTCTCTTATGCTGCTACTTCAATATAAAGCAAAGAACTGGCTAACTTTATTTTTAAGTAAATCAATCTCTATTTATTAGTAGTAAAATGATTTTGACAAACTCTGCCCTTTCATGAACACAAACCCTTGTGGTACTCAATAGGTACACATCACCTCAGGCAGAATTTGGCCCTCAGTGATCTTAAGTGCTCCATTAGTCTCATCTTCTTCTGACCTGTATCCACAGGGGGTCTTCCCTCATTCCAGACTCCAAAGTCTATAAGCATGCAGCTTGGGACAAGGCCTCTGTGGGTCATGCAGCAGTTCTGCGTTGACACGGTAATACAGAAGCATTTATCAGTGATGACTGTTAAACTTTAACTAGCATAATTTGAAAGAGCAAAAGAAAGGAATTTGCTTTTAAATGTGGAAAGCTTTATATGATATCTTCTGAATTAAAGACCACAATTTAAAATAATCCTGTAAATTGAAAATCTATATCTGATGTGGCTGAAGAGGGACTTCTAAACCTAACTGTCTTGAATATAGATTTTAAATCAATATGAGTAGTTTTGGAGCATTACTGTTCAAGGATTTTGTGCCACTGCTGTTAAAGTATTATTAATTCATGCTCTTATCTTTTTCATTTCATAAAGTCTACGAGGGTTTTTTTCTGCAAGTCTATTAATGTAGGAACTATAATCCATCTTTTTCTATTTTGCCTTGGTATTGTCTCCCCAGATCAAAGTTAGATTATAACCCAGAGTGAATTTCATAAATTATTTTGAATTATTTTAGAGAAAAAGAAGGAAAGGAGAAAAAAAGGCAAGTTAAAGTTAGAAACACATCACATATCATACAATTTACCAAGAAGCAGACAAGGCTGCTGAAGATAATCTGCTAAAACTCAGCAATAAAAAGTTTGTTTAATTTCTAAAGATGGCAGATGTCATAAAAAAATAGGCTGATGCAAAAATAAAGCCTCCAGAGTCTGGCAGTTCTGTTTGGATGTCAATAAAAGATAATGTAACCTGTCAAATTTGCAAGCATGTTCTATCCAACCATCATATTTTACCTTCACCACTCAAGCATTACCTTCCAAGAAACATCCGCATCTGCCTGATTATCCTAAAGTAATTCTGATGAAGAGAGCAGGCTGCAAATTAAAAGTGTCTTCCTCTGACTAGTTTTCTCTATCTCCCCCCTCCCCACTTTTTAATCCTTCATTTTTTACAGTTCAGCTAATTTTTTCTTGAAAGGTTAAGGAGTTAGCAATTATTTCAATGGCTCTTGCAGCTTTAGGCTAAGTGTCTCATCTGGCCTTTATTTTAAGGAGCTTCCCTTCATTCTTCATACTCAATGTCTCTCAGTGAGCACTGAGATTACTCCAGAGTTGTGTAACTTGGAGCTACTCTGTCTGCTCCTGCTCTGTCTGCACCAAACCATGGTATGGAGATGGCCTGTTGTGCATCACACTCCATTGAGCTGGGGTTGCAGCACCAGGCAAAATTCTAAATGCTAGTTCTTGTTTTATGCTGATTCAGACATGTTCTCTCTTGGGAAATATTTTTTTTATCCCTATATCCACTATGAATTCTCCAAACATTTTAATTTGTCTTCTGTTAGCCAGCCTTCACTTTCTTTTACCATCAGTTCATACACTGTGACTTTGCAAAGTTTCAGAGGTTGCTTAACTTTTTCCACTATATTTGTTCAGTTCTGGAAGGAGGCCTGAAAAAGCACACAATCTCAACAAATTGAGAATTTATTTTGAGGCTTCTGCTGTCAGTCCTCATCACTGAACTGAGAAAGTTCATATCATATCCCCATGATATCTCCTCATATTGTTATGCTTGATAGATTCAATCAGCCTGGCCACTGTGTTTCTGGAGAATCTGACCAAATTCTGCTTCAATCTCCAAAGAAAGCCTGAAAGTCCAAAGCTCTGTTGCTTGTTTTCCAGCTGCACAGCAAACATGAATAAAATGTATGAATCAATTAAGATCACAGTTATTTCAGGAGCTCAGAAGGATGAAGCACGGGTCAAGGTGAAAATGTTTGTGCCATGATTCTTTGGCATCAGTCCTTAGCAACCCCACCCCTGTGCAAGCATCTCCTCCTTAAGAAGAACTAATTTATGCTGTGAGGGGGCTGCAGTTCATTCTCTAGAAGATTGGGTAGCACAGAAAACTCATCTCCACAGACAAAACCAAAACTGAGTCAGGAATTAATTCCTAAAGAAAATGTATGTTTTTCCCAAATCAAGGAAAAGAAAGCAAAGCTGGCCCAGCATTTCCACTTAGCACAGAAGAAAACCCACTTTCACCACAGGGCTGGCATCAGTTTGGGATAAAGGCCATTGGCACAAGCTCTGTCTTGCCAGGCAGTGCTGTCCTCCCATGGCCTGCACAGCCACGCTCTCCTTGCTGGATAGCCACTGGCATGTGCCAACACATCCTGCAACAGGGGTGCTGTGGCCTGCGCAATTCAGACTCCTTTGCCTCCCTGTGCCTGTTGGGTAAGGATGTACAAGGAGACTGTCATCGTTGTTATGACAGGCCATAATTTTTTTTCCACTTCTTATTCAGCCGTGGTTTGAGTTGTCCTTTTCCCATAAAAACGAGCTTGTGTAACAGCATTCGTGTCCTGCTTGTGAGCACTTAGCATCATCTTTTCACTGCTTTTCAGGCATCAATTTACAAAGCAGAGTTAGGCAGTTATTAAAATGGACCTAATTAATTAAATGGGGGAAGGCATGTGGACTGATATAAAAGTTTCACCTAGTGCTATCCTTCATAGATACAGTGACCCTCAGGCCAATGTCTCCATGGGCTGGAAACAGTGCCACTGAATGTTACTTCCTGGAGACCTGAGCAGCTATTGCAGGTATTTTACATCTGGGAGCCCTGCTACTCCCTGGCTTATCTACAGTTATATGGAAAGTGTGGGCCAGAATTAACAGTGAAAACAAGATTTTAAAGGTGGAACTGAACAGGCATCTGCTGATGTATGTAAAAATCCTTGGCAGGTTCAGAGCTGGTGTCCAGAGGGCACAAGAAAATAGGGCTGGACACAGCGTGACTGGTGTGTCACACTGACAGAGAAACGAGCCTCCTGGACACCATCAGGCACACACAGCACTTGCCATGTAGCTCCTCCTAGCCAGCCTATGGAAAGCCTGTAACTTCAACTTTACAAAAACTGATTTTCATATTTACTGTTAAGCCACCATCAGTGTTGTCTGAGGTATGTAACTGAAACATGCTGGAGAATGGAGCTGATGATGGATTTAGAGATGATCTAAATTTGCCAGTCTGTAGGTGGTTTTGTCCACTGCTACTTCCTTCCAGTACTAAGACCTGACTATTGCTTCCAGAATTAAGCACTCTGTATGAAGAAATTTTTCCCACAGCACAACTGACAGAAATTTGAAATTAAATAATAATAATAATGTACAGTCCACTTGCTGTCTAATATGTGTGTGGGATTGAATAGTACTCTGCAATACATTCCCTTCTTACTGAATTACTCTAGCTTCAAACTGAATTAAAGTACTTAATTGTCACTTAGTTGTCACTACATCATTGAACTTTGGTAGCTGGATGCATTCCAAAAGCTGGGACTGCAGTTGCTTTTCTTGCAGAAATTCACCAATAAGGGGAAAAGAGAAGATTTATTAAAAAGAAAAAAGAAAAAAAAAAAGCTTATTCAATTTTCTAAGCTCTGCTTCATTCACCAGTCTGGAAAGTAAAATTAGGATGTGAAGCATGTATCAGATAGAAACACCCCACCCATGTGAGGGTCTGCTGTGGACGTGTTCCCAAGTCTCTTCCTCTGCAGTAGTACAGCTATAGATAGCTCTGGCTGAAGCTGTGTGTTCAGCTGTGCACCAATTGACACACGTAAGAACAACAACCCCACTGGTAACTTTTGCAAAACCATGCGGACACCTGCTACTGAATTCAGTGCAACAGCCTCTCATATCCTTGGCTTGTGTCCCTCTGTCTTCTGTTAGTACCAGTTATGCTGAATTGTGTGGGAACACACCAAACTATGGATTATAAAAACTTATCCTAAATTATTGCACTATACAAATATTGCACCTAGAATCCTACCTCCAGGGCACTTGCTGGCACTAGCTTTGTTGCTGCTTAAGCAACTTAGGCTGTAGCTGTGATGGTACTGAGTCATGCGCTCGGGCACAGCCATTTACTAAAGCATCTACACTATAGTATTTGCTTTTGAATGGGTCCCACTGTACCACGTTGGTGACAGAGCAAAGTCAGTAAGAAACCACACTCACCAAGCCTGGTGCCTGTCTGCACAGCACAGACTTCCTGCTCTTGTTGCATTTGCCTGGCAGTGAAGGAGGTAGGCAGATAGACAGCCTGATGAAACCAGCTAGTAGGGAATCATCCTGCTGTGCTCTCTGTGCCTTCGATTACTCTTTAATTCAGGGAAAATCTTGTGCAAAGTCCTTCTGACTCTGGACAAGCATATGTACGTCCATTCTGGTTCTTACAAACATGAAAGACCATAAAAGATTATGCTACCATCCTGTCCACAAATGCCCTTCTGCTACCCAGCCTTCACAGAGAAAAAATGCTTTCACTTACAGAAGGAATAACACACAAGGCATTTTTTGAAGTTCAGACTACTGAAGTACAGTGTTTGAGCATTTCATATACTTCAATGACTATTCTTGCAGCTAACTGGAAAAGAAAAAGGACAGATGCCCAAAAATAGTAAGTAACTAGTCTGAGGTCACACATACTGTGGCTACAGTGTCTGGCAAGGGTAGGATCAAAGCTTAAATATTCTCAAAACTAGACACGTCTGCTGCACAGGGGTGAGCCTGAAAGCACATTAGCTGCTACAGCTGAGGAACACCCTCCAGAACATGTGCCCTCGCAAGACCAGCACATCAGTGCACGGCTTTCACAGCCTGCTCGCACACATCCTCCACTGCCTGCCTCCAAGGCAGCTGCTGCAAGGATGTGAGGGAGCAGGCAAAGTACATCACCCTTGCATCTACTCTGGACACCTCTTCAAAGGGCTCTACATATATACAAGACACTCGACTTGAATATGATTTAATGCTTTACCTATTTCCCCAGGGGCAAATGTGCTTTAGGAAAACCACAAATTTTGGGCAACTTCAGGGGCATCACGTTCAACACTGGAAAAGAAATGAAGAGATAACAGAACAGAAAGCTCCCACAGATAGTAGTGGGGGTGAAAATAGGAAGAGGGAAACAGAAAACAAAAGAATCAAGCATCTATACATTCCTTATGGGAATTATTTGGTAGTATAGCCTTTGGTTACTCCAGATGCCATTAGCCCTTCTGCAATGTTGTTCACAAAATGCAGCATACACAAAGTACTTTGGCTGGATTTTGTATTTAATTAAAATGGCTTAGATTGATCAGTAAAACACATTTACACAGAGTGCATGTGCCATCTGGGTAAAGTGTCTCTAAGTAAATCTAGATTAGAGCTTGAGGTCTGATTTGAATTCAAGTAAATTAATAATTAATTAATTAATCTATAAATTAATTTAAATACAGCAAATGGTGACTAGAGCATGCTAAGGATACTTGGTCCACTGTGAGTTCAGCTTCAGAAAAGACACTGTCCAGTGATAGCAAACACAGTTGAGTTGAATGCCAAGGGACAGCAGGGAAGTTTTTGGTGGGACACGATATAAACTTGGAACTCTGAACAGTTCCTAAAGTCAGTCAGGTGAGAGGAGAGAGCTGGAGAAGGTTTAAAGGTATGCACATATGATAGACAGTGAGAATCCCTGGTAGTTTTCAGTGAGATGTTTGCAGCAGCCTGGACTCTCTGAGTGTGGGAAGCAGCACGAGAGGACAGTGCAGGTTGTGGTACGTACAGGAGGGGAATGTGGTGCTGAGAGCTGATCCATGTGATGGAGCTGCTGGTGACCTACACTGGCTTCGTTTTTGCCAGCACTGCAGTGCTAAAATCCACTGAGCACCAACCTCCTGCCAGCTTCAGCAAAAGAATTTGTGCTTAAATTATCTTTGAGGATTTGTGTATCAAATGGTATTACTGCTGTCATCTGTCAATCCACATCCACCCAGAGAATTCTTCAGCTTGGGAAATGCTGATTAACAGAGGTGGGAGAACGGGGAGGTCTGGGAAACTTGTAAAAGAATACATTTGTACATGCAAAAAAAAATTACATAAAAAAGAGGGAATACTAGTATTCAGTAAATTAATTTTCTGAGATTCTTAAGGAGAAATTTATTTCTTCTTAAGAGGACACAGGCAGGTAGAATTAGCCCCCTGTAGATGTTCTAATATTTGGACAGACAGATTACCTTTGTAGTCCTGCATAAAAGAATGCAGGTAAAGGAAAAATTAACTATTGAATAAAAACATTTTCTGGTGTTCAAATGTTCAAAAATTTTTCCTCTTGTAAATACTGTTTTTATAGCTCAAATCTAGGTCAAAAAAAAACCCAAACAACTCTATCACTCCAAATTATGCTCATTTACAAAACATATATAGAGAACATGCTCTACAACAAATCTCTGTGTCTTGTTATAAGCAAGGAGGCATCAAAATCCATAGTAACAGCATTTATAAGAGAAAGATCAATATGGCATCTGGTATTTCAAAGGCAGAAAATGATTCTATTAAATTTCTACTCGAAGAAAATGCACTAACAAAACATCTAAAACGCATGGTGAGTTTTAGCTTCTCACACTGTGCCACTAAATAAATCATAAAGAAACTGTCAAAAATTCTTTGTAAAAGATGCACTAGGACCTGCTTTACCTGCTTCAAATTGAAACAGCAGCTCTCCAAGAGAATATTATGGGTCAAGACATCACTCCAATGTGCTCCAATGTGCATCTTATCAGAGCATCTCTGTTGTTACTGGGATGTGGGGGTAAAGCTTAAGGTTTGGGGGGCTTTGCCTTAGGTGCCACTGTTCTAATATTGTCCCTGTGTATGTGTGTGTGTGTGTGTGTGTAACTAATTCAGTTGTGCTTCTGGAAAAACAATAAAAATAGTAACAAATAGTGAAATACTCTGATTTTGATTCCTATTTTAGATACATAAAAGCAAAACAAACCTAAGAAAGACTATAGGGAGTTAGACCAAAGGTCTGTCCACTCCAGCAGAGTATCCTGTTTTTACAGAATTGACATAAGAGATCTCTGAGCACAGTTTTTGTTCCTGGGACTGTTGACAATCTCTTGTTCTAGTGTTTCAATTAAAAAAAATGCCACAAAATATGGCTATAAGTGGATTATGGCATCATAAGAACAGGACAACCATATGTTAAAACTTGCTAATAATCTCTCTGCCTTTAATGGTTTTAGCTCAGGGCCTTATTTCTCTGAATGTGGGCTTCAAGTATTTTGTAATGCTCAGTGGATTTATTTTCATGAGTTTCAGTCATCCCCTGTAAATTTGTAGAATCTCCCATGTCCTTTGGCGAGGATTTTCACAAGTGATCTACACAAGTGTCATGGGAACGAGACAGCCCCAGCCAGTGGGAAGTTACAGTGTCAGCCCACTGGCTGTCAGTGTTGTCATGTACTCTGCTGGGGACTCATAAATGGATCTACAGAGCAAAATAGTGCTGGAGTGTAATGACAAAGTAGATGTTGATGGATATATGCAGAGGGGAGTCCCTCAGCATGACAGACATCAGAGGAGAAAGCATGAAAGAGGCTGCTTAGGTGGAGTATAGGAAGGACCAACCTAATGGGTTTCCAACAATGGAGGGAGATGGTGCTCATGGCAGCCTCAGAGTTTCCCAGAATGGGGGGTTCTGTGAATACAGTACTGAAGAAGAGCTCAGAAGAGCAATATAGAGTCACACTCTATTTAAAATACAAGACAAGACAGATACCACTAGGGCCGGAAGAAGTCTAGAAAGTTGTATCTTTGTTCCTTAACCTTATATAAGTGATCATACAGTTGACCGCACATAGAATGACCGCATTCAGAGAGGAGATTAGACTAAAACACCTGCTCCCCTCTTCCCCTTGGAACCTGTGTGAAGGCCCATTTTTCTATAATCAACTGACCCTTTTTTCGTCAAATACAAATACAAAATTCACGAGATCTGTAAATAGTTTCAGCTTAGAGTAACATTCAGTGCTGAAGACGGTGACATTAAATCGAGCTAGAGACTGGATTTTTAGATGCATCTGAGACAAAAGTATAGCAACTGGTAGAGGGCCTTATCTGTATTTGTATATTGGTAGTAATTAATACCAGTCATTAACCTAGGAGCTACAAGGGCTGGTGGTGTCTGAAGGCCTCCAGTGGTTGCTAATAAATCCAGGCTTTTATAAAAGGAACAGAGTAGTTATGGATAAAAGCAGTAGGATGGATGTGACAACCAGCAATTTTAACTTATCACCTTGTAGCTTTATTTTTGAAAGCTTTTACTTCCCACTGATTGCAGGCTTCCAATTTTGTGTTGTCATGTAATAAATTACAAAAATTATCTTCTTTTTTTTTGGCATAGTTCTTCATAGACAAAGTGTAGAAAAAGCTTCTTTTTTTAACAAAATGAGTTAAGCATTGCTGCCATGGTGATTATAAGAAGAAATCAGCACCAAAAAGTAGCCTAGAAATCTAGATACAAATTTAAAATTCTCAGAAGCCAGGGTATTTTGGTTTAGTCTTTTCTAACAGGAGGATTTTGCTGTGTGTATGAGGGGGATGGGGGTCAGTTTGAAAAGCAGATCTTTAACCCTTTTCCTGACAGCAGAGGGCTGTCGAACTTAATGATATGTCTGAAGAAGATCTGAAGGATATAATAGCAAGGAAATTAACATCCTCCTCTCATCAGGGGTGTGAAGGAGAAGGCATCATCATTCCCGAGGTGGCTGTAAGGGTGGCACCACTGTGCTGATCACTTAAAAGCTGTCCCATTTGATCAGGAACTGCCCTATTTAGCACTAGGGTAGTCTTGATTCTATCATTTATTAACATTCACTGCCACATTTACTGCCCACTGAATTAATATTCTAAATATGTATTCTAGACCAAAGGGTCTACTTGTCTTCTCTGCTGACAGTGCATATGCCTTGATCATAACCATCACAAAGTGTTAGTAATGCATGCAAAGAGAAATTGTGAAGCTAGTAAATATGTTTTCAATATTTAAGTAATTACCTCCTATGCATTACCCACAAGAAGAGGACAAAGGTGCTGTGGGTTAATTAGAGACCTAAAAGCACAAAGAAATAAAAAAAAAAGCTTTACTCAAACCTGCAATTTTTCTAGAGCAGATGTAAAACCAAAAACAGGCTGTAAGCACCTGACTAAAAGGTAAAGACTTTGCATCAGAAAAGGGTACTGAAATCAAAGATGCAAAGTTTTTGCCAATAATGTCCGCCTATGGCTGACTTGCGAAGGGAGTCCAGGGACTGACGGTTCAACAGATCTCTTCCAGGGACACAGAGCTGGTCAATTCAAACTGCTTTGCTCCCCATCAGGGGTGGCATTTGAGATAGGTCACATTTTACAGCCAGTGACATTAAACCATTTCAGAGTGATCCATCCGCTATAAGTTATAATATATTACCCAGAATATTTAAAACACCTAAAGTTCCGGGACCTCAAAGCACATATTAATTAATGCCTTTTTTAATTAGCTCTGCCTCAGAGAGAGGAAGAAGACAAAACTGTGCAGTCTTATTAGCACTACACTCCAGATCTGTAATTAAATCCAGAACACATAATATAATAAGCATAAGGACTTAAAGCAGTGCAATATTGGTCACCACCACAGCAGCCTCCCACTGTTACAACTTTCTTTTTCCTTAACATCATACTTCTTTCTTCCAGTTTCCACAAGGGAAAAGGCAAAAGAGTTCTGTCCCTCATGGGCCAAACTCAGCTCTGTTCTTGCAGTAACAACATCATCTTTTGTGGAATTATTCTATATTCCATTGTACTCAGAAGAATAAACTATTATTATGAGGAAAAATCTTTTTAGCTACCAGCCACTGTGTATCTGTCTGCAGGCACAGAAACCTCTGTTTTGCTGCCTTCAAGCATTTTGCCTCTTCCACTGTCCAAGAATCGCTGAAGATGCTTTATTTTAAATTTCACAGCTGTTGGATTCTGAAAGGAAAGAAATGGTTCTTCTTATTTTCTGTCTCTTCACGATAAATTAACTGTGGGCTGAATGGGCAAGTCAGTGTGCAAAGGTCATCCAGCCAGTCAGTGGAAAAGCATCAATACAACACCCAGCAGCACCAACCTCTAGCCTCCTAGCCTTTCCAAATGGCCAAGCTAGGAATTTCCAATTACTGCTACTCGAGCATCTTCTTATGTCCATTAAAGACACTAAAGACAAACAAACTCCAACAAACTGACATCCTAAGCCCCTGAAAGTCAGTAATGGTATTCCTCCTGACTCCAAGTCTTTTAGGATAAGATCTTCAGAGCCTAATTACAATACTGGAAAAAAAAATTATCTAGTTCTGTATTGGTATTACAATATAGCATTAGTTTTCAACTTTCTTTTGCTTGTAGCTCCTAAAAATTCACCCAATAGTCTTGATTTTCTTAGCAAAGTTCTACAGACACCCTAAGAGTGGTTCTCACACTCTCAGATAGGCATGGGTCACGCACTAGAAACATCTGCTAAGGGGAAGGAAATGACATCCAGGTAAAAAAACCCAAAGCTTTACCAGTAACTAAATACAGGAGTTTTGTTTTCTCTTTCTTATTTCATAGTAATTAACAATACTTTTTGCTTTAAATTGCAATAAATACCCTCGATTTCACCCCTCCTGCTCCATTCCATGGAATTTCTCTAAAGAAATAATGAAGTTGAATAGTTATGCTTGCAGAAATTGCTATTACTTTATCAATGCCTGAGCCAACAAAAGAATTTTTCATGCATCTGCACAAAAGAGAAGGAACTGAACAGCTTTCAAGAAATGTGCCATATTTCAATATGTCCAAGTGAAATGCAGAAGTATATCTACAATTCCGAAAGGAGTGGAGATGGAAGAATGGGTGGAGAGGGAAATTTTTACACTCATGCTCCTTTGTAATGAATTCACCAATATTAGAACAAATAATGCTGCCTTGCACCAGGAACAATTCTTGGCCAATAAATTTTGTATCCAATTCTAAAATATCATTTTAGTAATTTCTAAAATACAAACCAATGCTAATATTTCAATATCTTTTACACTTAAATGTCATATTTCACTTTATTATTTCCTTATTTGCATTTGCTCTTATTTTGATTTACTCTGTTCTAATTTATTTTGCAATTTTAACCAATTTAAATATATTTAAGTGTTTTATGAATTCTAATAGTTTTGTTAACAGAACCCGACAGCATATTTAGTGGATTGTAGCAGGTTTCCATCTACTCCTCAGCATCAAACTGTATGCCCAAATTAGACCAAAGCAGCAAGTGACTTTAGACTGGCTTAACCTCCACCAAAGTTTTAGAGGAGCTCATTAATGTTGCTCTGCACAGCATCTATAGTCTTATAATGAAGACATGATATGATTTTGCTTTGATACTTTCTTGCCAAGATCCCAACACCTTTCAAGCAATTGAGTTTTTATGCCCTTACAGTTATCAGTTTTTTTCATCCAAATTCTTAACTTTGACTCCTGTTCCTGAGGTTCCTGAAGGTTCCTGAAGTCCTCCTTATATTTTGCGGGTTTATTAGAAGGACCAAGAAGAAAGAGGGAAACAAAAGGCCAGGGTGTCACTATCCTTGTTCATACCTATGAATAATGCTTTGCTCCATAAACAATACACTGAACTCACAGCATATTGTACAGGTGTTAGTTTGCCAGAGTTTAGCTTCATATGGGTATAAATAATATATTCGTGAATATTTGGGGACTGAGATAAGACTTGCATTTCATTTGAAATTGAAAATAACAAAATTCAACCAAAATTTAATAAAAAAATACACAGTTACATTAGTGCTTCAGTAGCTAACTCCAGCCCCAGGACTCAGCTTGAGACAAAATCTCATCTCAGAATGCCTTGAATTTGGACAGATGCGAAACTTAACAGGTTCATGGAGACATCTTTAAATAGAGCATAACAGAGTGTTCAGTTTACTGAGGGCAAATGTTACAGACAAATTTCATTGAAAACCTACTTCAATTTTTTTGCCCAGCTTCTGCTTTCTTGTTAATGCATATCTATGTATAAATTGTGAAAGCCTAACAAATATTTTAAAGAGAAAATCAAAGAGAAAACAAAACAAAACAAAAAGATTCAATTCCCTCTGCAGAGCATTTGCAGAAAGATATCAGACTAGATACTTTTCAGTTAGAGAAGAGCAGGTGAACAGACACAAAGACTGACTTTCCACAGAAAGATGACAGTTGTTTTGGAAATACAGAAAAAAAAAAAAAAGCAATTATTTTTCCTCTCTGCCCCAGCCTCTTTCTTCTTTTTATTCCTCAAGGAACTAACTTTTTTTTTAACCATGAATCCAAGTGCATTGGGGTAACTTAATGTCAATAAATTAAACAACAGCTGTTCCTATTAAAATTCCAGTTGTAAAAATCGATTAATTAACTATTAAATATTTCATCATTAAATATACTTCCTGAATGTGTGCCTGCTAGAAAGCAAAGTGCTGGACTCACTTTTTTTAGCTTTCTACCTTCAGGTGGTAGAGCCAGAAGTGGAAGGCAGATGGAACATGGCAGATGGGTATTCTGCTGCTGCAAAGAAGTTGCTGGAGCTGTAAAAGGTAATTCAGTCCAGCTTCTGTAAACTACACTTCAGGCAACATGACTAATAGGAATAATCACAAAATCAGCAATATAAAGGAAAATACAACTTCCTGCAATAAAATGAGAAAGGCATTCAAAGACAGAGACAAACTGGGAGGTTGACTTTGCAACACCTTGTGGTAATGAGCAGTGATCAAGATTACAGAGAAGAGATTTGTGCCTGAAAGCTGGCCTGCTTCTTTCAAGTATAGCAGTCGATCTAATAAAAGATAGCATCTCCTCCAAAACCTTGCCTCTCTTAGATTTTTCATCAATTCTTTTTAGAAAAAAATAGTGCTGATTCATTTTTCATTGGAGATTTTAAAGAGCTTTACAAAAAGGTTTACAGGTATCACTGGGGTTCTTGATGCATGAAGCACAATGGACTACATCCTCAGAGACAGTCCTTGGTGCTCTGACACTCCATATCCTAACAGAGACACTGATGTGCTGTTAGATGGGGACAGTCAGGTGCCTCAGCGCGGAACATCTGGAAGGCCAATCCGATGAAACTGGTTGAGTGATGCTGCTGGAAATGGAGGTGCCCTTCCTTCTCCTCCACCCTCCCCAACACGGGTGCTATCCTGAGCTGGGACTTGCACAATTCACCATTATGTACCGTCTCCTGAGGACAGATACCTAAGCCATCCCTTACTCACAAAATACAGACAACATCCTCTCCCAATGTCATGGAGTTCTCACTTGGAATATCAAATTCCAGCTTCAAACACTTTAAATATCTGAAAATGTTTGGCCCCTTCTCCTCTATTCCTTTGTACAGTTCATCCATTCCCCTCCTGCCATCCCCTAATCCAACGAACATTTAATCACTTAACTGAAATTGAAACAGCTTGAAACAAGGGAAGGACAATCTTGACTCCTTGTCCCATCACCCTTTCTCAAAGATTACTCTGAGCCTGCTGTTTAAGCTGTGTCTCCTCCCCAGAGAGGCAGAAAATGCAAATTCATATCTACCTAGGCAGAGGTGGGACTTGAAGTGGGAAGAAGTGGGACCTCCTAACTCCTGGATGAATGCCACTAGACCAGAGCTGAGTGTGCTAGTGCCATAACATTGAATCTTGCATCCATTTCTAAGTTTGAAATCCTCACAGGTCTGAGGTGCAAGACATGCTGAAGTGCTCAGTAGTCTCCAGGCTGGAGACACACTGGGCATGTCAAGGAGCAGGATATAAGACACATCAGGAACATCTTAACATTAGCTGTTTACACTATACTTGATATCCAAAGACAAGTGGTTCTGCCCATATGTGATTCCAAAACCACTATATTTTATTATGTTGGGAATAAATACCTTCACACTTCAGGAATGCCCAAGCACCATCACCTTCCAAATCTAGAACACAGAGCAGCAGACTATGAACAGAAGAGACATCTATAGTACAACAATTCCAGCTTTTTTAATTAATAGCTGACCTGCTCAATAAGAGCCTGGATACTGTAGAAAGAGAGAGAAACCTGATGATGGCATCAAGTTGTGCTAGGACCAAGAAAATGCAGACAAAGCTCTGCATACCTGGGGTCAAATTTTCCAAGCTGTCTCAGTTCTGGTTTTTTCATATAGCAGTTTCACATGTGCACATTACCTGTGCAGCTGAGCACAGCTGGGAATGACTTCATTTGAATCCATTTCCATTCAAACTGCAGACACAAACCCTGTGAAGACCATTACATGCTGGACTTTGCACAAATCTCTCTATGTGAGTAATCTTACATTCATATAAAAGCAGGCTTTTAATAGCCTTTGCTAGACAGCTACCAAAATTTCATGGGTGTATGAGACAGACACATTTCATGACCCTTTAACTAATTATTGTGCCATTACTACCCTTGGTGCTTTCTACATTTGCTGACCTCAGACTAAACTTACATACCCCTCTTCACATGATTTCAGACTGAGTAGACTTTCATATCCATTTCCATTTAACTCTGATCTGTCCCTTTTATGAAATTCTGAGTTGGCTTTCATAGAAATCTTACCTGAAATCAAAGCTCTGTTTCTATGTAATGCTTTGGGATAAGGCCTTATATCATGCCATTATTAAAAACAGAAAGCTCTTTTATTCAGGTATATTTTTGACCTTTGCTCTTCTCTATTTGGAACAAAACCTACAGCCTCACGGCCAAGAATAGAAGCATTATCATTCAGTTCCCAATTCTATACCTTAACCGCTAGATGATGTTTCCTGTGAGTATATAAAATGTCATTTAAATGCAAAATCTCATTATGTTTACTTACCCTAACGATGTGTTAATATTATTTTTTATATCCTGCTTTTCCTTGACCTCACTAGTCCTCCAGGGCTTAGCAAATTTTCAAGGTCCATTACAACAGTGGAAGAAGGTTTATGTGACTACTTGTCACTCAGCCTGTATGTTAAAGGTTCCCATAAAACAGCTGGGGACATTTATTGCACCATAGTCAGCACTGTTTGAACAAAGCACTCCATGACTCTGTGTGAAAAAATTTCTGACAATGCAGATATTTTAGGAAACAAGCAGAAAAATTTCAAGGATATTACCACCAGCCAGGCACTTGTATTATCCAAGAGTTCAGCACTCTCAATATGCGATGAAATGTCCAAAAGTACATTTTTGCAACCACATGTATAGAATGGGATGCATTCTGCTTGAACAGGGGACACTATATTTGTATAAAATAGTGTTAAGACAGCCTCAATCCCAGCTCATCATAATGACAGTAAAAGAAAAACAACATGTGGTTCTGTAGATAAAGTTACCAGGTAAGCGGATAAAGAGTTGTTGTTAGCATATAGTGCTCTGCCAAGAAATTATGACTAGCAAGAAATTAAGAAATAAGTAGAATTTTATAAAAGGCTCAATAAAAGTGAGTATTGCACATCGATCTATTGCAAAAGCTTTTAATAGTAAAACTATGACTTATTTGTTACTCTGGCTTATTAGGTAGGTTGTGAAGATGTTTTCTGAGTACAGAAGGAAGGTAGAAGAAACATTCTATGTTGTACAAAAGCTCGGGTTCTATTTAAAAATTTTTTCAACCAGAAATGGAGCATCCAAGGAAGAGCAATTGTAACAAGTCTCATTATCTTCTGAAAAAGCAAGGCATCACAGACAATGTATTTGTTCAGCAATATAACCATATGTTCATGTTCTTTTGATCAGCAGTAATATTAGCCAGCTATACTCCAAATTTGAGCAGCACTTTAGTACCCAGCTATTCACTGAGTTGGCAAACAGTCACAGTGAACGAAGTACTCACTGCACTGAGAGATGGTCAAAATTGGAATTTCTCTTCTGCAGGAAACTTTGACCCTTCAAAATCTGATGATGCTCTAAATCAGAAAGAATGTCACTACTTCAGAATTTCCCATTAAAAATGGCTTGAAGAAGAGAGATTCAGTAATCTAAAGCAAAAGCATTTTGGTAATGACAAAACAATTTATTTTGATATGATTAATAGGTTTAATTTCATATGGTAAAAAGCTTTGCATCAATTGTATCTAAATGCTGTCTAAACCCTTTGGATTACATTTGACATCATCACAGTAACATGGTTAACATCAATATATAATGTAAAAGGGCAAAATAAAGAACTGAAATTACTAAACCAGAAGATTTTTATGGAACTAATTATTTCTGACAGTTCTCCATGAATATCTCCACTGTATCTGTTATAAAATCTTAACATATGACTACCCTTCATTCACTGGTAATAAACAGAACAATCCTCCCTTTTCCTGCCCCAAACAACTTGATTGAAAAATGTGATTAGGTATGGCCTTTCTGAAGTGAGTGGGAGTTCTGGCACCGACATCAATTAAGTCAGAACTTTTTTCACTGATTTGAGAAGGACTACTCGTGTACTTGAAAACACGTGAACATAAATCCTGTATTGATTTGGAACCTTAACAACAAAACTTCAAAGGAAATGATCCCATCTAAATCCCAGCTGAGAGCATAGAGCAAGACTTTTAAACACAGTGCATAGACTCTCAAAAAAGCAAGAGCATTGTCTAGCCAAATTCTGAGACCATTTTCCATTAATTTACATCATCTGGAACAACAGCACAAATAGATTATTTCAAAATCAGTATGACCAGTCCACCCATTTTAAAGCATCTTCAACCACAGGAAAAGAGTGACACTATTTTTATCATACACTTAGAAAAAAAAATCATTATTGTTACTGCATTATTAAAATCTGCATACTTATAAATAAGGTAGTGATTTCTGACATGAAGAAGATACTGTTCTCAACAGTCAATATAATAAAACTAAACCATGTAGTACGACAAACAACAGATTTCACCAAATGTGGATAAAATATGCCTCAGGCACCATCTATTATGTGCACATCTGCCCACAGAGCAGATTGCTATCATCTAGCGTTATCAAAAGGCCCCATGTATTTCTCAGGAAACAAGCACAAACACTCTCAATAAATCATGATGCTAAATACGTGTTCCTCCATCAGTAAGACATTGTCTTCCACCTTGGTTATGCCTGAGAGTAAATGTTTGGGGTTTTTTCTTGCATGTGTGAGTTCAGATAAAAAGAAGAGTTGATTCTCTTCTTCCCTCTTGCTTAAGCCCTTGAGCATGTGCTTTACTGCAGACTTGGAAAGCCTTGTGAGCCCTTTTGTCATGGTACAGGCAGGGCCTCATTGTCAAGCCCATCTATGTTGCCTGCCACCTTTCTGATGGTACCTAGGAGACAAATTTCTTTGGACGTCTGCTGGCATGAAGCTAAAGATCCTTACATCATTTTTGGCCACTATAGTCTAAAGAACATCCCCACTGCTGCAGCTGATGAAAGACTAACCACCATCTTCATCTACCTCCAAAATCAGCTGCTGCAAAGTAAAAGGTGTTTCAATTCCCAACAACAGAGAAGCATATTTAAGGGAAAGTAGAAAACAATATTTCAAGCATGAATCATGCAACACAAATTATTGCAAAATGGCATTGAAATTTTCAGAATGATCACTTAAAAGCCTCTTTGTTTTCTTCAAATGAATGTTTATTTTTGGTACATTAACTCAGTCTTTTTGGTATCAGTAGGTGGAATGCATACTTTAAACTTCATAAGAATATTAGCCAGAGCTTTGCAACTGCATTCATCTAAACAGATAACTGTATTTAATACTGCATTATAACCTTGCTTAATTTCCAAAAAAAATTTGCAAAGGGAGTGGATTACTCTGAAAATAATTAATGTGATAGGGAGGGGTTTTTTTTAATATCAATGCCATTATTTGAAACTGACTAAACCAAATTTGTCATATTAAGTAGCCTGGGCAACCAAATGGGATTTGAACCCTTCTTCCAGGTAGAGCAATATAGTTGGAAACAAAATGTGCCACAAAGCAGACTACCCAAAGAAAGTAGTTCTGTCAACCCTATTAAAACCGGCCAGAGTGACTGAACTGTGTTCCCAGAGCGAACACACCACAGAGATGGAAAATGAGCAGTGATCTTCCAAGTACCGAGGTCTTTAGTACAAGTCCCAGTCATTGCTATGGAAGCACCTGCATGGATCCCACTGGATCTCTGCTAGAACTATGGCAGCCAGAAGCAAGACAAAATGGGGATGGGCAGCAAGTAGCATCCACTGAAATGTGAGGCTAAGGACCACCTGTCTGTGTTGACAGATGTGATGCACCATTTTGACAATGCAACTAATCCCCATTCTAATCCCCATTCTAATCCCCATTCCATTCTAATCCCTATTTAAGTATTGTTGGATATTGTTAGTGAATTTTCCACATATTTTAAATGTTCAAGGAATGATCAAGCACCTTGCTCTATCAATGCAAATTTTTACCTATGTTTATTAATTATGTCTATTGACAGCAAAAGCACATAAGGGGTTTAACAGAGATGAGAATTAATGGCCTGGTAGAATGTGCAAAAGGCTCACTAGAAACTCGTGGCTAATGGCCAGAAGTCAACATTACCATAAGCATAAAACTAGAGTAACTGCAAGAATGATTCCAGGCCAATTAAGGTTCAGTAAACATTCAGCATCTGTGGGTTCCTTATGGTTTTTATTAAGCCAGAATGAAAGCTTTATGCACATAATTCTGTACCATTTTTTCCTTTATGCTTAAAATAAGAAGCTTCTCCCTAAAGGTCTCCCAAGGTCTGAATCTTTCACTGCATTTAATCACTTTTGTTGTCTTTCCTTCTTCTTGGCAGCAATTTTGCCTGAGTACTCCTGGGACTGGTGTTGCATTACAGATTCATCAATGATTTGCTGCTTACTCTACATTATCCCACAAGTGCTGAGGCAAACAGTTCCTTGCCAGGATCAAATGATCCTCTATATTCGCCTGCAGTTTAAAATCTTGTTAATGTTGACACTTCCGATGAAAGCTCCACATTGACACTGGAATATGTGAAACCTGCAGGCTTTGGTGACTGCCACATAAACAGGTACCCAGGGCACGAAGTTTTTTCTAGGTCCTCTATTTGCCCACAGGGACATAATCAACTCAGGCAACATCCTTACCAGACATAACATCAAACAGAACAGCTAACACAGCCTGTCTGTCTGGAGGTGATGCTGCTGATGGGTGACAGAGAGACTGCTTGCTATCCTAGGTGGCTAAACCAGCGTGTCTGAGGATTTTGCTCTAAAGTCAATTAACTTTAATGGAAAGACTCCAAATTGCTTCAATGATCTTTGGACCAAGCTCAATAAGAACTAATTAGGTCTCCATTCCAAAGGTTAGTTGTCAGAATTATTAACGGATTTTTGTTTATTTGTTTTTAATATTGGACAAGAGGGCCTTTTTTAGTTATTTAGAGGAGCTGACATAATTCAGAAAGTCTTAATTTGCAAATAAAGGTGTCAATATTAAAAAAATGATTTCAGGTAAACAGACAAGTAAAAAAACTTTACAAGCTGTGCAAATGTGGTCCACTTCACGAGGACAAAGGAAACACAAACTAAAGTTAGCGACACATGTAATTTAGTTCTGTGGTATTTGCTACACTCCACAGCCTTACCAAACCTTGAATGTGTTTAACATGAGTACAGCCAGGTTTACTGTCTATAGCTTCCAGTTCTGACAACAAACTCTAGGATCAGTGCTGGACTTTTCAGAACTCATCTCACTACCTCTGCTGAAAGCTCTTGACACAGGAGAAGATTGTATGTCTGAAAAACTTACCACAGGAGAGAACATACTTGAAGAAAGACTGCGATGAAGGTTCCTCATGTGGGAGTGATACCACAGCAAATGCCTCTGCAGTCTTGGCACTTTCTATGATTTATTTATTCTGCCAGCAGATCACTACCTGCAAATCAAATTAAGAAATGCTCAAAATCTGAAAGTCACAAATTAGACTAAAGTCATATATGTCATGATTTTCCTCCTACTTCTCCTTCCTTTCTTTTCCCGGAAACTGCAGGAAATACTTGAAGTTCAAAGTAAAATAAATATAATCTAATCAAATTGCATTTATAGCACACAAGACAGGAAACAGAGATGTAGTTCTTCAGTATAAACTGGTCAGAAAACAAAATTATTCAACTTGAAATGCAGTGTTCAAAAAAAGACCTAAATTCAGTCTTTGGATACTAGAGTCCAATTCTCTCTGGCACTAACAAAATGTCATGTCATTTTCTGGAAGAACAAAGTCTGCACTTCTGCAGCTGAGCTCTGAAAACCTAGTTATAGGAGGAGAGGAGAGTCTGTCTTGGTGGTATAGTGGAGGACATGAGAGAAAAGTCATAGTTGACACCCTCACATGGTGCATACAAAGGTAGAGACCCAAACAAATCTTCCTGGGGACAGGGACTGCCCTTCTGTCTCCCTGATGTGGACTAACCCCCTGAAATAGAGGGAGTAAAGGGAGTAAAGGAGGAGGGCTGCTCCCCTCTCCTCCATCTCCCATCCACCTTGCAGTCACAAAAGGAATAAGTTCAAATGAATTCTGGCACAGAGGTTTTCCACAGGCTTCCTCACCTGTCCCTTTGACAGAGGTCTAGCTAGCTGAAACATGTGTCTGCTCTGTACCTGCTCCAAGTCAAGGTCACCCACTTAAAGCAGGTGAGACACCAGGATAAAATTATGATGTTCTGAAAATTACCTGATGGAAGTCAGGGTGGGCACAGCAATATGCACACACATCACTTCTTCTGTGTTTGGACACAAACCCTTGGCAGCCAGGGTTTGGTCTGATGTGAGGGGCTGAGGGCTGAGTGGCAGTTCACAGTCTCTTGCAGAGATTTAGGCTGACTGTGCAGCTCTGGTGTTCAGAAGCAGTGACATTTGAATTGAGCTGAAGACAATGAAGATGTGGGCAAACAGCCTTTCTGAAAATCAGTTTCTCAACAGTCACAGAGTCATAGAAACATAGAATGGTTTGGGTTGGAAGATACCTTAAAAATCACTGAGTTTCAATCCCTCTGACATGAGCAGAGGGACTTCCAGTAGACCAGGTTTCTCTAAGCCTCGTCTAACCTGGCTTTGAACTGTTCCAGGGATGGAGCATTCAAAACTTCTCTGGTCAAGGTCCTGTAATAGCACTGAGCAACAGTTACGCAGATTTCGAATTAACAGACAGACAATAAAAATATTTTGGATTAATATGAAAAAGAATTGGAAGAGCTTAGATGCACTGCATCCCTGTGCCAAGCCCAGACTAAAGTCTCAATTAGGATGTGTAAGCATCTTTGCAACCTGTGTGAAAAATAATAATAAAACTGGCATTAAATTATGCCCAGTCAATCAGAATGATCCATAACGTGGAAGTTTTTAACAAGCTGCTGCCCAACATTTTTGATGTGTTTTAAAACAAGCCATCCTGACCAGCCATGTAGAGGCGAGTGCTTCTAAATGTAATGATTCTCCAAAGAGGGGAAGGCATAAAGATTTAGCAGCTCAGTAGACACGACTGCACAGACTTCTGCTGCCAGCTTGGAAATGATAAATGATTTGTTAATAGAGAAGCTTTCTTTTTGTATTAATTTTTGCCAATGAAGTGAAAATAGAGCATTGATTAAGCAATCCAAGCTGAGAAAATTCCATCCAAACTGGATGAGAGCTTTCAGACCAGCAGCTTCAGACCAGGTTTCAAGGCTTTGAAATACAACTTCTGCTTGTTGCTTGATGCTTAACGATACCTATCCTAGAGCCACAGACAGTAATTGATGTCAAGCTGACACTGTAGTTCACAGATGAATTTCAGTTGTGTGGGCCATGCCACATGCACAACACTTGTGTGAAAAAAATGCTTTCTGTCTCAAATGCTACGGACTGAGAGAAAGGATTAATAGAGACATCAAAAAAAAAAAAGTTCTCTGCACAAATAGAGTGTGGCTGAAGAATACCAATAGCCCAACATGCTCCTGACTCAAAATCACCCTTCTCTTCCACCTGTCAGATGAAATCATTTGTACAAAAATTCAGACTCAGCCTTTCACTCTCAGTATTAGGTTTCTACACAGCTAAAATTCTAAACTTATATCCTGTGGAATAATTTTATGGAAGTCACCCTATGTATTCAACAGTAAATAAAAACTAGGTGTCTAGAGGTAATTAAAAATATTTGCAGGTTTTTTTCTTCTTTCAGAAAAGAATTCAATTTTCCAGGGGAGCTTTAAATACAAGCTTTGGCACTCACAGATATTAAAGTCTGAGTGACTCATATTCTCATTCCCTTGTGTAGATACATTACTAGACTGTATTTCCCTCAATTCATCACAGAATGGGCTATGTCCACGGCCATAAAGCAGAGATAGTAGCATGTCATGGAGCACTAGGTCCCAACAGGAAAACAGGCCCCTAAGTAGAACAGGAGCAATAAGCATCTAAATTGTAATACTTAAAAGGCATTATGGAGCCTTATTTAAATTTAAAAATGTATAAATTTTTAAGTTGAATGTTTGGTGTCTGGGGAGGGCGGGTATTAAAATAAACTTGCAAAAAACATGCCCTTTCACTACAAATTTACTAACACACCCATAGAAAACTGCTGCAATGAAAAATTTTCACCTTAATCAGGTCAGTTTGTCTGGACGACTGCTGGGTAAATAGCTATGCCATCCTATTTGTATTGCAGCTCTTGCTCCAGAGTTAGGAAAAATCAACATAGGCATACAAGCCAAGTCAAAAATATGCTTTATTTTTAACAGACAAGCATTGAAAGAAATGGTATGGTTTTTCTTTTACTAGCGATCTGTATATTTTACGCACCTGAAAATTAGACCAGTTATTTCTGCGTCTCTGGATTTTAAATCAACACCCATCATTTTACAGCCTGTTAACAAACAGATTGTCCCTGATGTAGCGGAATTGCTTTCCTGAAAAGTTCATGCAGGACTACAAATCCTAAGGCTAACATCCTGTTTTCTGAAAATCTTGCTCAGACAATGAGCACAGATATGGGAAGGAGCAAATTTCCCTTATCATGATTTATCAGCCCTATTTAACCTATTATATCCACATCCTTGATTGAAAAGTTTCTAATTGTTTGAATATCTCCTTCTTCCCTGAAAAAAAACCCAAACAAACCTCAAAACAATAAAAGAACAAAGATTTGTGTTGATTGCTTTAGAAAAGAAACTGAGGAAAAAACATCGGTGATAAAATTGAATTATAAAAAGAATGAATCTTGGAAGGGATCTTAAAGTTCATCTAGTCCCAACCCTACCTGCCCTGGACAGGGACACCTCTCACTAGACAAGGCTGCTGAAAGCCTTGAACACTGCCATGTTTGTATCTCCCTGGACAATCTGTTCCAGTGTCTTACCACCCTGACAGTAAGGGACTTCTTCATAATTACAGTCTTAAAAAAGCTATTTCTTTCTAAATAGAGTACACAGTTTCACTGCCTGAGAGGGAAGTAACATCTCTGTACATACATGAAATGACACACTTCAAAACAGAATTCTGCTTCCATTTCTTTCCTATGACCAAGGCTCCTGCTTTGATGTGAAGATGACATAGCAGGTAAGTACTGAAACACAGATTCCTCATTAACCTCTCTTGAATCTTTCTGACACACACAGAAGTGACATTCCAGCTGACTTTACCAGTCAAACTTAAATTCACTGATACTGCTGAAGTAAATGGATGTAGTTACATATGAAAGAGATTTGAAGAGGGTTTTTTTTATTCTCACAGCAAAAAGTTACACTATTCAAAGTAGTTGTGTCCGTTAAAAAAATTCTTTTCTTTCATTAACTCATTATTTTAAATATATTTCATAATTTATTTGTAGTGGAAAAAGAATTTATAAGTAGAAACCACAGGAGAGTCATAATTCAGGTCACATTTGTGCAGCTCACCAGCTAATCTGAAAATCTAAATCTACTGAGACTTTCTGATATCTTCTCAGAACTGTGTGTCATATTACTTATGAATAGACTCAATTCAAAAGAAAGCTTTTAAAATACCAAAAAATATTTTCTGCATTGTCATCTACTTCTTTGTTCAGTCTGTTCACCTCTTTTGCTCAATATTTGCAAATTAACAGACGAATTGGGTTTTGACCCATCCACTGCCTCCTCCCTGTAACAGATTAATGGCTAATGCATAATCCCGCTGGATTGGCTATAAAATGCAATGGCTGCAGTAGAGAACATACCACACTTTCTACTTTTACCAATTGCTTTCTGTATGGTGACAGATGATTGAAGTGAAACAGCAGAAAGATAAATGAAATTTTGTCTCCTTTCATTCCCAGTATCCTACTGAAATCTCCTACTTCCACTAACAACTGTAGTGGATGAAAATAGGAAAAAACCTTCCTGAAACTGAGAGATGGAGAAATCAAGGAGACTGGGTGCAGCTACTTGTTGTGCCCCAGATGAATGACACTGGCTTCTTTCCCACCTTTCACAGTAACCATGAAAATGATGTTTGCTTCCTTTGGTGCTGAATGTACTTTATGTATTTCAGTTGCAAGCTCTTGGGGGCACAGTCAGCTGCTAAATATGTTTTTCTACTGTTAATGAGACAGCCATGACACATCTTGAGACCTAACAAAAATGCAAGTAATAAGTAATTACCAAGGATTTTTTTCATGCAATAATTTAGTTCTGTGAAAGACCATTTTCCCAAGCACTCAGAACAGTACTTGTACATTTGCAAATCACCAGCATGCCAAAAAAAATCTAATAATACTTAAAAGACAGAAATAAAACATGAGTCGATTGGCAAAAAGGCTGTTAAAGAAATACTGGGCACCTGAACAAACCCCTGCATTCTTCAGTTTCCAAGCAGTTTCCTCTTCCAAAACATTTTGCATTCCTTTTGATACTGTGTGTGTGTCTCTTAAACAGCTTTTACAGCACAGCTAAAAAAGCCACCACTGTGAAAAAATGCTGTACCTGGTGAAAGCACTTCAAGGAATGTGGACCCTAATCTGCAACCCTTTTCTCTCACAAATAATCTTCATAGCTTTGATTCTTACTTGAGTAGGATTATTCATATAAGAGAGAAGAAAGGTAGGCATGGGAACATAAGAATTGCACTAACATAGTAAAGCATTGTAAAATGACAATAAAAATGGCATTTAAACTCTCTCAAGTTATGCCTATTCTGTAGTACAGAAAAGGGACAGTAAATTGAACAAGTAGCTTTTACAAAACTGCAGTCAGAAACCAAAAAAAATGGAAGTACTGGAAATAAGCAGAGTTCATACAATGCCAAAAGTACTGTCCACAAGTTAGAAACTTCTGAGAAGTCAGAAAGTACAAAGATAAAGTTTGAACTCCCATGAACTTAACTGACTTCTGCCCTGCAAAGAATATGAAAGCACATAGTAAAAGGCTCTTTGGTAGTATAAATTTAAAAAAAAAACAAACCCACAAGGAAAAATGCTGCGCCACTGTGGAGGAAGGATGGAAAAGAGACTAAAGACAACACAAGGAAGGCCTCAACTAAGTATATGCCCCCAGTTTTCAATCAGAAATTTTTAGGTGATAAGGTGAATAATAATCATATGGATATGCAAATAGAAACTACCATAGCTAGCAAAAAACTCAATTCAAAAACTTAAATGCTTGAAGTCTGATTAATCACCATCTCACACTTCTAAAAATTTCTCTCACGTGTAATGCTGGTCCAGTGACAAATATTTTTTAATAGCACCATCTAGTTGGAAGTGAAGCTGAAAACTAGTAGATATGGTTTCTTTACGTACAAAAAAATCTGTAAAGAAAAATAAGAGAAGATGGCAGTTGGGAAATTACAAGCTATTTCATTGGACCTCATTAGTATGAAAGGCTTTAAAATACGTTCTGAGAGAGACAATATAAAAAGACACAGAGGTAAATGAAAAATGGGATAAAGTGCAACAGCAATTTAGCAAGAGGACACCATACAAATCATTCATATAGTTTTCTTAGATGAGGTAAAAGATTTCGTGAACAAATTAAGTGTAATAGGTCTCATCTTTCAGGATTTTAGCAATGCATTTGACATCGTGTTATATGCTATTAAGGAATCTGAGGACTAAGACTTCTTGCATAGTTAAAAAACTGCTAAAGAAGAAGTAATAGCAAGTAAGTGCCATTAAGAAGGGGTGTATAGAATCAATTAAGATTAGCAGTGGGTCTTCAGGGTCCATTCTGGGGCTACTGTTGTCCTTCCACAGGTCTTGACCACTGTGACCAAGGTAGAAGAGTACCTGCACACTCTAAAGTCAGTAGAGTAGTGAAACGATACAAATGGACCTGCTTGAAGATGTGAGCCAAAGAAATGGGCTAGGCAACAAGGCCCGGGGCAGAAAATGAAAATGTAACCTGGGAGATGACCCAATAATGACAAATGTGGTCTATAGCTGTCAATGAGAGAGTGACAAAACAGGCAACATGATGAAAAAAGCAACTGAGGCTGTAGAACATGAGAATGGGGATTTCCAGTAGAACCTGGGAGACAAGGAGATTTCCCATCCAAAGACACTAACAGAGCTGAGCTGTTCAGCACAGCAAGAGAAGAGCTAACTAAGCATATAACTGCTGCCTAGAAATGCCATAAGGAAGATACCTCCAGGTAGAAGCAGTATTATCTAATTCAAGGAGCAACAAGAGCACGGCGAGGGAAGGCAGTGTACATGCCACGCAATCATCCAGGCTGTACAGAACGGAAGCAACTGTAAGCCTATGAGTTTCTTAAACAGACTTCCAGATAGGAGAGTAGGGGCAAAATTACAGCCTTGGAGTTAGAGGTTAATGCACAGCTGGAAGTATCACATGCTGTAACAATCTCAACAACTTCCAGGACCCACTGCTTGCATCCACTGGTCACAGAGCGTCCTTTAGCTCTTCCATTATTAGTGTAGTACTGATATTATTACTGCTTTGATGTTTCTGGTTTCATTTTGGGGGGCATATCCAGCACATCATTCCATTTTTCATGTACACTTTTCATTAGAAAATCCATGTAAAACTAATTAAATAGATAAAGGCTTTTGCGATAATAAAGGCTACTTGCAAGTAAAAATAAATAGAAGAATGTAGAGCCCAAGATTATTTGAACAGCTAGGTCTCACACAAATATAATGTTAATAATAATTAAGTATTTTGTTAAATAATTAATTAATAAGAATTATTTTGTGAAATAATTCAGGGCAAACTGTAGAATTTTTCTTAAATTATTAGCTGCTTAGAAGAAGTATGTCAGATGGGTGCTCTAAAGAGAAATTTAACAGAAACTGTATTTTTAGAACTTGTGGAGAGATGCATTTCTCCTGAAGAGAGTGAAGATTTGGCACTTCATATGAGCAGAGATGATCTGGCCCAAACATTCTTGTTTGCAGATGATGACTACTATATTATTCACTTTCTCTTGGCACAGTCAGTCAATAGAGGGAGTGCAGCTGCATAAAAAAGCCTTTTCTCTATTTGCTGATAACGTTTTTAGCACATTTAAGGAGAAATCTGAAGAAACATAGTAATTTCTACACCCTAGAAAATGTGTTGAGCAGAGAGAAAAGGACAGAGAGGACATCAGTAGCTGCAAAATACAAAACAAAACACAGAAAAATGTCTCCAAAAAGGAAATGTGAAGTAATAATCCTTAAAATACATTAAAGAACATATTTGAAAGAACCTTTCCAGGAAATAGTATCTATTTATACTCATTAAGTTTACACTTATTTGAAAACAAATCAGTGGATACTATAGTAGGGATGAATCTAATCCTTGTATCCAAAATAATAAATTCAAGGGATTAGTCAGGACAACAGCATTTTTATCAAACAGAATTCATTTGTATCCATCCTCACATTACCAGAAAAGTAGCTCTCTCCTAATTAGCAGATCTTGAACATTAACCTTTTGCCTTGACTGCAATCACTTCGATTAGTGGTAATGTTCAGCCTCCTCAAAACTTCTTCTTTCATAAATTGACTATTCCCATGGTAACAGCTGCTACTTTGATTCTACAAACACCAAGAAAAGGTGATTTCATTTATATCAGTGGGCCAGGCTGGGAGTGCAACTTTGGCCTTTGTCAATGCTTTTTTCAGATAAAACTGTTTATTCCAAAAGAACAGGAAACAGGTGCAAGCACAATTCAGGAAACAGTTGTTGACTAATCCACGAAGCAAGTTTGGCAATGCTTTGAAAGGGAGCTGTCAGACAGCCTACCTGCAATGCCAATATGTTCTGTGACTGCATGAGGAAAGGACAAGCACATTCAACAGCAGCCACCAAACTTAAATCAATATTTTCCATGGCTTGTTGTTTGGATGGCATTTTTTTTCCTTTTTTCTTGTTTCGTGAGTGGCTCCACAAACAGCAGCAAGACATCAGCTTAATACCCCCACATGAATAGTTGAGAAATGTAAAACAAGGATTTTCATTCAAAGAATATTGAACTTTAGCCAAGAACAACACCAATTCATTGCTGAGACGCTGACACAGCTTTAATGATTGGTGTCTTCATCTTCAATGCTCACACCAGTCTATAAACAAAGTCCTAATCTCAGCTGAAGCGAATTCCCAAAGTAGCATCAACTTTGGTGGGACCAGCAAACATTCACAACAAAGGTACCTTTTCCCCAGCAAGTCACGTGAAATTTTTCTGAAAGTTTATAAAATCTGAAGCTTTTTCCAGAAACCCCATCTGTTGCATATGAACTCATCTGATACCTTTACCTTCTTTGAAACTGAAGGTTTCCAAGTCTGTCTGTCAGGGTAAGAATGGATAAAGAGAGATTCACATGTACTTCTCCAGCAATTCACTGAAGTAATCCAGTTTTCTCTTAGTCACAAATGTAAGATCCTGTCATAAAATAGAGCTGCAATTTTCCAAAGTTAGAATTGCATGTTCGGTTTCTTAAATTGGTCTTTAAAATACATTTTTAATTTTTTAATGAAATTTTTAGCATTCGCATAAAGGACTGGCAGACAGCAAAGAGACTGAAAAATTAAACACAGCTCTAGAAGCCTTTATTTTTTCCTTCTCCTTAATTCTTCATTAACTCTTTCAGCACCAGACCAGGTGATTGCTTTCCTTGCCTTACATACTTCTCATTCCAGATATAACCAATCCCTGTTGCTAATGAGACACTTTGAAAACCTGAACACTTTTTGGCATCGGGCCTACTTTTTTAGCCAAAACTATCAAATGTCTGAGGACAGAAAAGTCATGGATCTGCTTTTATGAAAGTGAAGAGTGGCTCAAATTGTGCAACCTACATAAACTCTTTCTCTGCTCATGCCAGCTGATGTTAAGATTGCTTAGAAACGGATTAATTTCTCACCCTCAGTCTGAGCATTTACGGTGCTTCTATATCTGCAGGTTTTGTTGCCATCCAAAGGTACCAAACCCAATTCCAATGGTAAAGACCACAACTTCTCCCACTGTAGCCAAAAAGGAAAATGCCACTAGTTAGGAATGAATAGGAGGCTGTAAATACATTGCAAGCACTAAGCTGCTGTACCTATATTTACATGAGTATCACATTGCATGCCATTCAGACTCAAAACCTCACTCTGACACAGGATCATAATCCAAAAGGGGCCAAATTAAATCTCTCAGTTCTCGGCTCACATAAGGGAAGTCTGGGTTTGAGCTGGCACCCAGCATTCCAAGATCATGTTTATTTTCACTCCAGCTCCAAAAAAAAAAAAAATTGGTGAATAATCCAGAACTGCTCATCCAGGAAAGATTCCAAAGGCTTGCCAAGTTCCAGACCACAGTCCATGGAAAAAACCAAGTGCACAGATTTGTTGGCAAGAGATGTCTCTATCCACGCTCAATTTGCACATGTTCTAGAGTGGTTCTCAAAAATGGAACAACCTTGGGAAAATAAGTACAAGGGAATTAATTGAACCCAATTGGTGAATGCTATGAATACCCCTCAACTTTAATGCAAAGGAACACCAAAAAATAATTCAAAGCAAGTAAAGAAACCAAAAGTATTCAAAGTAACAAAAAAAGTACTGCAGATCAATGAAAAGGAGGAAATGGTTAGCAGGAAGGGCTGCCTGTAGGACTGGCAATATCATGGTAACAAAATAATTTTACAGGACAACTTGTGTTCTGATGCCACAGCCCAGTTTTGCAATTGTGCTACAGGCACCAGGATTTTTAAGGTATTACATCCACATCCCACAATACTAGTCCACATTCTGTTTGGTGCCTTCCTCTGCAGCCTGGCCCATCTTCCTCCTGGGGAGGGATGGGCCTTCTATCTGCATTGGCCCTGGAGTCAGAAGAGGCAGAGGAATCAAGCAGTGCTCATTTTCCACTTTCCTCAAGGTTTGTTCTTTCTCTGCAGCAGAACACCAGAGCAGAGCAGCCGTACCTGGATGTTTTACAAGGATTTATGGATCATAGTGAGTTCAAGGACTGGATAGCTCCAAGCTGGAAAGTCCCATACTGCAGAAGGATAGATAGAGACGAGAGGATCCCATCTACAATGCTTTCCAAATTAAATCCTTAGAGGGCTGGCTTTTCTCCCACCACCCCTGCAACAACATCAGCCAGATCTCACAGGAAGCAGGCTAGGGAGGAGACCACTGTCCTGGCCCACAAGTCCTACAAATCTCACTCACTCTTGGTTTCAGGAATATTAATACAATTGCCATATTTAGTGTCTTTACTATACTTAAAAAAAAATCAGTAACATGGGAGATTCAGTATGTTGGTTTTTCTTCACACTTCTTTTAAGTGTCTCCAACTCCTGCAAAGCAGTGCATCACAGGTCCTTCCTATCTCATGCCAGGAAAACACAAACAGCATCCCTGCATCGCTCTTTGAGTTCTAGGTTTTTTACATGCTTTCACCATATATTACTGGAACTTGTCCCACACCAATTGGTGAGCTAATTGCTGTCGAAACAGATGGTAAGACACGCCTGAAAAAATACTTGGCATCTTTATTTCATGTGAGGGAAATGTAAGAAGAAAATGATGTCTTTTCCATTTTCTGACGGCTGAAAAAAAAGTTAAAGCAAACTTTTATGTTCAGCAGAGTTTGAGGAACAATTGCCCAGCTCCAGTGGATGCATACCTTACATCTAGCTCCATCTAATTCCCTCCTCTGTGGTTTATTTGCCTCGTGGGCATGTCACGTGCTGGGGGCTCATCGACTGACAGCATGATACCAAATCGGCTCCAGGCACCAGTGCTGAGGGCAGCATTGCGAAGCAATTAAAGATACCAAAACCAGGAGCAAACTCATAAGGTACTCATGATAAAGAGGTAACACTTTTTTCTATATTCCCTGCAGTTATCTCGGAGGGATGCTGGCACAGTAACATCCTCAGTGGGAAACTACTGCTCAGTGCTGACTTCCCAGGGTTGGCTACCTTGTATATTCAAACAGAGATATAAATAGCACAGCATTATAAAAATTAACACCAGCACCAGAGGTCTGTGTGAGGATCAGGCCTCAAAACCTGACACCGCGGAAGAGATGCTGCATTGGATCTATTCAGGCAGAAGGCTCTGCATTTGGAGAAGGAAGAAGAGCTTGCCAATTGGCATTCCAGCAGTTAGTTGCTGGCCAAGATTTTCAAGGTTGAACTTTATACCCGTAGCTTCACAAAGGTCACACTTAGCAAACTGTTGGGGCTTAACAAACCAAAGATGCATTTGGCTCTTATTCCAAGGGCCTTTCCTTGATATTAATATTGATGACAGTGGAACAAACATCTCAATAGCTGCACAGAAAGGCCAATGCACAAATGTGCTATACTCAACATATGGAAGAAGTCTGAAGCCTTTCAAATCACTTAATGAGAAAGCTGTGGATATCAACAGCAGAAGGAAAAATCTAAAATGGGAGGAAGAAGCCTATATCCTACCATGCTAATTTATATTGTTAAAGAGGAAAGTACACGGCAATGTTAGCTATAATGAGAATTTTCAAAAATTGCATTTATTTTTGGTTTTATTTCAAAAATAGTGTTTCAATGACTATGCATCATACTGGGTTTGTGGCACTGGTAGTGTCTTGATCACCATGGTACCTGAGCACTCAAGCCAATGATTAACCAGTGGAGCAAATGAAACAGAAGCTGAGAGCCAAAATGCACTGTGACAAGCTCTTCACAGACCTTATGTATGCCACAGCATCTCTGCCTAGACTTCCTTCACGCTTTCCACTGTCTATCTTCCCTGTTCTTAGGGTAACCAGATCTTTTTTTCTAAACAGTGCTAAGGGATACAGAGATCTCAGACCGGCTCAGGAGAAAGGAAGAGATAAAAAAACCCCAACAAACAAACCCAAAAAACCAATACATAAATATTTTCATCAGGAAAACATTGCTTAAGCACACAGTAAGGAAAAAAATAATTTTCATTTCTATAAATTGATTATGAATTTAAAAGCTTTAAAAGTTCCATCTGCCCTGCTATCAACCTGGTCCTTAAAACTACTATTCTGAAGAAGGAAATCAAGTTTTGCTTGCTAAGGAAATGACCTTTCAAGGGACTGATGAAGACCATACTTGAACACCACTGTTAGCTTTATCTAATAATAATGAAAAGAACACATAAAAATATATGGCTATGTGCCTTCTTGAAAAAGACCAGAGATTCCATCAGCCCCTCTCCACACCGCAAATAAGCAACAAGTTAACACAACTCTGATGATGTTTATTTAACATGTGCATACAACTACTGTGAGCTTTTTCTGGCTTGGGATGCTTAAGCAGAGGCCTCTGGATTTTAGGAAAAGAAATCTTCTGTTGAATTATCTACCCCTTGCTGTTTTGTTTCTTGTGCAAAGTCTCTGAGGGGCACAGGAAAGCTCAGGGCCTTTCATGCAGACTGACTTGACAAAGGTTAAATCCTTTCAGTACTGCAGAATTGTGCAGCTATAATACAACCCTCGCTGAAGAAGTTTCCTGTTTTCCATCACTAATCAAGGCAATGACACTGCATTCTAATTAAATTGGTGTCACGTGGAGTTTCTCCTCTTTACTGTAGCTGCTTCACACTTAGGAGGTAGTTACATCCAGTTTATCCTTTAAAAGAGCAGAAGGTTTTGGGGACAAGGCCCCATTACCAGCAATGAAAACCCAAGGGCTCACTTTCTAGTGCAGTTACAATATGTTGTGCTTCAGCAGCAGTTTTGAAGTACTGCTGCACCACCCATCTATATTTGACTGCGAAACTCTGGATTAAAGCTCACTTGAAGCATCAGCCTGATTCTGTTATCCCTCCTGTGTCTAAATTATATCCATCACTGTCATCTCTAAAGATTCAGATCCTCTGTGCACTTCATCAGGCATTATAATCGAAGCTAATGAAAGACATGTTTGTTTAGCTGTTGTAAATAGCTTTGAAGATCTTGGTTTCAGCCAGGGTGATGAATTAAGGATGTCAGCTGGGCAAACAGTTTAATTTGGAATGAATTTAGCTAAAATGGATTACTAAAAAAGCTATATGGATTTTTCAAATTACTATTATTTCACATACTTTAGCAATAAATATTTCACTCCTTACCATGGGAGTCACCAGGCATAGAACTGGAAGAATCAGCACCAACATCAACTTCTCAAACACAAGAACAACTTAGCATACTATAAACAGGTGTGAAAAGCCACTTTTCCACTGCAGCAGGGAGGACAGCCCTCAAACAGTCTATCCCTCAGCTGACTACATTTCTGCCTAATAGCAATTCTGCAAAGCAGCCTGAACATGGTAATTAAAGCATTTTACAACAAAACTCAGAAACCAACAACTGCAAGGAGCTATTCCATAACACAATTATTTATTAGAAGTACCTGGCTTTTATTTTCCCTGGTGCATTTTCAAATGAATTAAAATAATAACTTAAGGGGAAAGAAAATGATCTTTAAATAGTGGTGAGGTTTTTTTCTCTCCCAGGTAATTTGGAGTCAGGAGGAATCCAAAATAACAGCATGATTGATGAAAATTACAGGGTAAGGTTGGAAACTCTAGAGGTCATCTAGTCCAGCCTCATGCTCAAACTAGTGCCACCTTAGAACAGATCATTCAGAATTAAAAGGGAAAGGAAATAATTTAAAGCAAAAATAAAGAAAAAAAAATGAGTCTTCCCCACCCCCTTTTGCACCAGAAGGAAAAAAAAATGCAAGGAAATATTTTCTTGAAACATACAGCTCTTCTGTGTTGTTTGTAAGTATGACCAACCTAGAAAATAGATTAAAGCTGCCACCTTTGGTTGACCTAGTTCCCTTTCTGCCTTGATGCAGGGAACATTTAGCACAATGTGTGGCAAACTTCAGCTCAGTTGACAGCACTGCTCTGCCACACTGCTGGCCAGAAAAGGCTGGGAATGCTGCATGTTCAGCTCCAGTGATAGGGAAAACACTCTATATCATTCATTAGCAGTCTGCTCCAAGTTAATTAAGGAACTGAGCTGACAGCTGCTGAAGCGGGTTCCACCCCATCTTTTCCTGGGAATGCAAGGCCTCCAGGGCAGGGCCTGGACTCCACAGCAAAGAAGAATAGGGTGGGGGAACCTCGCAAGATCTCAGTGAAACCCAGATGACTCATCAAAAAGTAAAACGTTTCTATTTTGGCAAGAGGCTGAAATAGCAGCCTCGGGTTGTGCTGCAGCACAGCAATAAATGACCCTAAGTGCCCAGGACAAACTCCTGTGCACACTGGTATTCCTAACAGCAGGGGCTATTTCACATCTCATTAAGCAAACGGGTTTAATGACAATTAACACATTAATTAGCAGCATCTTTTTCACAGGTGAAACTTTGGCTTGAGATTTCGACATTTTTAGGCAACTGTTCTGTGAGTGAAAATTAAGGAACAGTTTATTATGACTCAAGGTGACAAGGACTTACAGGCAGAACTGGTATAGGAGTATGTTTGTGTATCGAAGGACACTGCAACCTCGTGATGGCCTTTCCTATAACCTGCATGGAAGGAAGGCCTCCTTCTACAACCTGCACCCTGCCATTCAAAGCCCAGCCCTTGGCATGGGCAAGGTGCCAGGATGGCCACTTCATGAGCTGACCATAATCAAGCCTAATGTACCACAGTCACACAGGGACAAAGCAAGGCCTGGAGTTCCAGGAGCAGTAGCTCCCATTCCTCAGCCTCAGCCGCTGACCTGTGTGGCTCCCTACAACAAAAACCCCTTTGACTGTATTTATAGAGACATAACACCAAAAAGCAACCCTGCTAATTTCACTGAAAATAGGTATCAGCTATAAGAGAATGTTTACTGCCCTAGAGCTTCACATCTTAAATACAGAGTTAATAATTTCTACCAGAGAGTGTTTTAAAGAAGAGTTGGCACTATTAAGCTGCATGAATATTTCTCTCTGAGGTTTTTGTTCAATACCATCCTTAATTTCTATTATCTTTTGAGAGAATGGATTTACAAGTGTACAAGAAGATGCAGAGTACTGGAAACTGAATGAAAGGAAGAGAAAAATTGGAAACTGGAACTTGCAGCTTTCAAGATCAGGTGGATTCTGATAGTCATTGGGTCCATTCCTTATCAGATGGATGTTGCCAACCCACAGGCAATAGTGGCATGCTTTGTAAGCATTACCTTTCACCTCCCTCAGGCACATACTGCAAGGAAGCTGTGTTCTAAACAATGTATAAACTAACAAAAAACACAGTAATCTTTTACATGTTTTGGCACTCAAAGCATAGATAAATCACTGTGTCATAGCCTTACCTATGATAACACTTACAAAATAAATCCAAGCTCAGGAGGAACACCAGATAACTTGTCCTTTAATTATCTTTTAAAAGCTGATGGTTTCTTTCAGAATATGATTTATTTATTTTATTTATCAGCCTGCCTTGTTTCAAATGGGTACTGTCAGACTGACCTCTAGATACCCTTGCATTTGCTATGTGATATCCCCAGAATGTCAATGCTTTGATTCTTTATCTTTCATTTCCCAAACATTTCTTATTGGACACTTCTGGTAGCGGTGGCAGCCAAAGTGGAAGTTTATCCTCTGATAATCTGTACTGCTTTAATGGTTCCCGGCATCCTGAGGATATTTTCCAAGTGTTATGGTGACACCAGCTGAGATCTTGGCAATAGAAAAGTGTTTCACATGTTTATTTTCTAACTTAGTCTCTTGTGGTTTTTTTCTGCTTTCCCAACCCTCTGCCACCCCCTTGATTTCTATGGCTTAACACCTTTTGTTATTACTATATTCTTAGTTATCACTTCTCAATATCTTTCTGATTAAAAAGCCTTTGAGAAACCTGAGACTATTCCCACTATGCATCCAAAAATCTCTTAATAAATGTCTCCAAACCCCCAAGTCACATTTGTCTAAAAGCTGAGCAAAAATCCCCTCTAAAAGGAACAACAATAGTCACATCTTTTATATATATTTCTCTGTAAACTAGACTCTAGGAACCTACATAAACGTTGTAAAACAAAGAGCACATTTCAAACAGTTCTAATACAAAACATGACACATAAAACAGGTCACTGGTTTTAGCATGTCTCCAAAATAACATGCTTGGAAATGCTTATCCTTGTAGCATCAATATCCTCTTTTTTCCATGAGAAAATGAATCTTGCAGAAGCATGCCTGAAAAAGCAAAATTCTCGTATAATTTCTATCACTCAGTGTGTTCATGACTTTTATACAGCTGACTGAACATTTATTATCTCACGTGAAAGACAAGCTGTGAGTTTGCTCACCTTTGTCACCTGCAGGATCTTTGAAATGCCTCCTCTCCCGTTTCTTCCAAAGAGTACGTTTCCACATCTCCCAGTCCATTCCCGAGTCCACTGAACATGCAGACATCAATAAGTTCTGGCTAAGTTATCCTACGTAACTCTGAAGAAAAAAGGACAGACTTGCAGATGCTGCAGAAGGTCTTCTTTACTCTCTTTGAAAATTTTGTTTGCTGGGTGGTCTGTCACAGTCAGGTCTCCGGTAGTAAACTGAACAACCTATCCTCCCGGCTCTTCTTTTCTTCTTTTTCTTTTCTGTAAACACATAATCAGGGCTTCAAATCCTTTAGGCATCACAAACTGTATTTCTCTATTGCCCTCTACTGACTGCTGGCTCACGCCGCCTTCCCGGTGGCAAGCAACAGATACGCGGTACGCGCTCCCCGCCGCCCTCCTCCGGATCGATAATGATACACGATGACCAAAAGTCAACACAAATCATTCTATTTTTTCCTTTGTTACAAAACACCAGGCAAGATTTACAGCCTGTTGGCCAGCCGTGGTAGCTACAAAATGCTGAACAACAGAAGCGGGAAGCAGTTTGTAACATGGCTCTGCTAACGTGAGGTTTTTTTGGTTTTTTTTGTTTTTTTTTTGGTTTTTTTGTTTGTTTTTTTTTTTTTGTTTTTTTTTTTGGTTTTTTTTTGGGTTTTTTTTTTTTACAAAAGCCAGGAAAAAGTAGACACGAATGCGTTCTGCCTTAAAATGCGGAAGAATTCATCCCACTGATGCCATAAATGCTGTGCCGGGGATCTGAGGGTTGTCTGGTTTTAAGGGTTTGGTCCTGCCAGCACTGGATGCACAGAAATGCTGCCTTTTGATGGGAGTTCTGCAGGAAGGGGCTGGTAGACAACCATGAATTTGAGGCCATGGTTTTTGGCCATTTCCTCTTTGTCTCTAGTGCTTTGTTTAGCACATTCGGCACCACACCTAATACGGGAAAGCTTCATATGATGGGACCCAGGACGAGGCACATCACCCCGTGTGTGGATGGCACTGGGAGTGGCTGTTTGCCCTGCTTTTTGGACAAAGATGATCTATAATGCAAAGAGAACCCAGCAAACTAAGAAGAAAAAAAAAAAACAGGAATGGCCCAATGTGTTGTCTCAGGAGAAGGAGAAAAAAGTGTACAAGCATTCCAGGCAGACTGGAAGACACCGAGGGAGAAGAAAGCAGGGATATAAAGAGTGTAAGAGTGAAGGTGGAGGTGGGGGGATAAAAATGAATCCTTTGCATTGTGTTAGGCACTGCTTAATAAGTACAGCACATGCTGGTTAATCAGCTCACTCAGGCACTTGTTCTCACAAGAAAAAGTTAATCCACGGTGCTGGTGCAGATGCTGTGGCCCACCCGCACCACTCCAGGGGCAGGGAGGAGTCAGGTCCCAGCTCCAGGCAAGAGAAGAAATCCCTAGCACATTTCCCTTTATCTAGGCAGAAGCTGGGAAAGAACATGGCACTATCTTGCCTCACCATTCTCCCTCCACAACCAACTTCTTCCATAGGGAACAAACGTGTTAAAAAAATAATAAACACAGACCCACCCCTCAAAAAAGTGTTGGAATTATTTTTGCTTACTTCTGTTCAAAGAGCACTTTCATTTTTCCCCTCCAGTATTAATAAATGGGAATATTTCATTTGCCAAAAAATCTGTTGACTGATGAACACTGGTTGTGTTTTGAATAGATATTACATGACATTTCTTCCTCTCAGAAAAGGTAGGAGTTCACTCAAAAATTAGGATCAAAAAAGCCAGCAACAAGGCAACAAAAAAGCAATATTGAAAGGTTAACTGAAAAAATTAGTTTCATTAAAAAATAGAGTCAGCAGAGGCCCTAATTGTACTATTATGAACAGTTCATTAACAAGTCCAGATTTATTGACTGTGCAGTAAAGCTCTCTTAAAGGAAGCCTTGAAATTCCTTTTCCCCCTTGCTTTTCTATTTTTAAACCCCTTGGCTATTCCATGTCAGAAAATAAGAAATAATTATATTTATTCAAATTCCTTGATAGAATATCGAAGCCTGCTCAGCTGAATACCTCTCCTTAATGAACACCAGTACCAAAAGATCAAAGGATAAAAACGTCTAGCAAATGAATGGGGCCAAGGGAATGAATAAAACACACATCAAACGGTGAAAAACTGAGGGTTTGGTTTTGGGACTTTTTGGGGATGTTGCACGGGAGGTTTTGGCTTTTTTTGTGGTTTTGGTTGTTTTCTTGGGTGTTTTTTGGGGTTGGTTTTGGTGGGTTTTCTTTGGTTTTTTGTTTGTTTTTTTTTTTTTTCCCTTGGGTTGTTTTTTGTTTTTTGTTTTTTGTTTTTTTTTTTTTTTTTTTTTTTTTTCTTTTGTTTTTTTTTTTTTTTTTTTTTTTTTTTTTTTTTTTTTTTTTTTTTTTTTTTTTTTTTTTTTTTTTTTTTTTTTTTTTTTTTTTTTTAATGAGAGCACATTTGCAGAGTGATAAAGCCAAGTCTGCAGTCGCCAAAATCCACGGAAAAGGCACCTCAAATAGAGAGAGTGACAGATGAAGTTCAGCACCGCCGAGCATCAGGCTGATTTCTGGAGCTGCTGCTGCAGATCTTTCACCTGACAAGCCCTCACAGAGAAATGTGTGGGGTTTGGAGTTGTTTGGTTGTTTTCGTTTTGTTTTGTTTTTTTTCCCTACAGAAACACAAAATTGTTACGGTTTGAAGAGACCTCTGGAAATCACCCGGTCCAGCCCCCCTGCCAAGGCACGGTCCCCTGGAGCAGGTGACACAGGAACCAGGTGACATTGGAATGTCTCCAGAGAAGGAGATTCCATGACCTCTCTGGGCCAGCCTAAGCGCTGTGCCGCCCTCAACGTAAAGCAGTTCTTCCTCCCGTTTTTTTCCCTAAGGTAAAAGTTCCTACCGGAACAACTTTTCACACGGCTGGGGACACCAGCGGCTCCCCGAGGCGAGTATCGCGCTCCGAGCGGGCTCGGCTCCCCCGGCCCCTCCGCCCGCGCTCGCCAGCCCCGGGCCCACAGGCGGGGCCCGCTGCCCTCCAGCGCCAGCCCCGGCTCTGCCCCTCGCCCGGGGCCC